>JACEIK010003669.1:9824-25563 GCA_018107945.1 Datura stramonium | reverse complement strand
GATATGGTTTTGTATAGACTTAGAGTTAGCTAGGGGCCTGTCCCAGCAACTCCTCAGTATTTGGCTTTTAGACCACACTTGTCTTTTAGAATTGTATTTCAAATATATTATTTCTTTCTCTACTTTCAGTCTTTACATTTTCTAAACGGATAAATCTGTTATTTAAAAGTTCCTTTATGCATGTTTGCTCAGAATGCTAGTGTATGATAGACCAGGGGTTGACTTGGGGTCACTTGTGGCTTCAAGTATCGTGTTACGTCCAGGGTGTAGGCTTGGGGCATGACAGTTACATAAAGTGATTCGAAACATATGTTAAATGCTTGTATTGTATTTTCTTTGTCTTTAATAAGTGCAACGTTAAGACTTTCCCGAATTCATTACTTGCTTGAACCTAGAGAAGTAGATATCAGAAAAAGAGAATTGCAACAAAGCCTTGATTTTTATGATCATTGTATAACTTGAGTTGCGGTTGCAGGATAGTTAATTTGGTATAAATTGATAACGGTTAACTTGAAATCGCTCATGAGACCTAACCTGGTGATTGAGTATAGTCATCCAATAGGTATGAACCCTAGTTATAGTTCTACAAGTAAGCATTGGAATTGATCATGAGTGTAAACCCAAAGTAGTTATGAACCTATGAGGAACACTTACCCTAGTTATTTTCAAATCTTGATAAATGAAAACTTATTTTCATTCTTGTTTTACAATTATTTTTCTATAAATCCCCCAATTTGGAGATAACACACCAAAAAGCTTAAATACAAGCATTATCTAGTTCTTACCATATTCCCTATGGGTTCGACCTCAACTTCTTTGTTGGGTTCTTTATTGAAAACATTCGCTTCATACTTTGTCAGGAATGTGAGTTTGAGCATTATCACAGACCATCCACCAAGTAAATATTCTCAATTGAGTGAGTGAGAGACTTATCTATCTTACCTATGCCGATTACCGTACCTTTCTTTCCATCTTCGAAGGATACAAATCCTCCGTTGAAGGTTGTTAGTAAGAGAAAAAGTTGTTTATTACCTGTCATGTACCCGGAGCAACCGCTGTCAAAATACTATTTTTATCGCTCCCTCTCACTTCAGCCTGCAAAAACAAATCACGTGTTAGATTTGGGAACCTACATTAGTTTAGTTCTCTTTCTTTTAATAATTTAAGATATTGAACTTTTTTTTTATCCACTTAATGATATTTCAATTTTTATAATAGCTTTTATTCTGGATAAACATTCATATCTATAATGTCCAGTATGACCACAATGGCTACATAGTCGATATTTAGCCAAACGTACATATTTTCTTTTAACATCCCATTTGATAGGTTTTCTTGTAGCCTAGTCCAGTTTGACATTTATTGTAATGTTCGTTTAGCTAGGTTAAAGCTTCAGTGAATTTGTTCTATTTTTCATTGTTGCAAGGTCATAATTAACACGATTCAAAGTTTCTTGAAGTTCTGAACTTTTCTTTATTTCTTAGTTTAGTTCCCTTTTCAAGGAGATAAGTTCAGATTCAAGAGATTTTTTATCGTGGTTAATCAGTCGATTGCTCACTGTTTTTACTTTCTTTATGTTCAGCAATTCAGCCTTCAGAGATGAGATTGTTTCTTCCAGTTTGTTGTTTACAACTTTCTGAGAAGGGATAGTCTCCTCCAGTTTGTTGTTTTCATCAGTGAGTGTTTTATGAATATTTTCAAACTCGATTTTCTGAATTTTTAAAATTTTGCATTCAGATTTCAAGTTTGAAAATATTTTAGACATTTTGGTCTTTTCAATATTTATCTGTTGAAACTCATCCAAATGAAAGCAATAATTTAACAATCTTTTTTTTATAAAAATTATGAACTTGAGTTTTAAGGTCAGATAAACTTACCTTAGAAGATTCTCTATCAGAGTCTGAATCACTTCTAGCCATGAGGACCAAATTATCATTCTCAACTTCCTATGCTTCATATTCCTTACTAGAAGTTTCACCCAAAGTTGCTTATATAGCCTTCTTGAAAGCTTTTGAGGCCATTTGTTGTTGTTTCTTTGAGTTCCTTCTCCGTTCTTCTTTTAAGAGGGGATAGTCCTTAATCAAGTGGTCCATTTTACCACATTTAAAGAATCTTTGGAATTGTCCCTTCTTAGAAGATTTACCTTTATTTTGGGACTCTCTTTTATCAAATTTTCTTTTCTGAAGAATTTCTTGAATCTTCGAACAAACATCGTCATTTCTTCATCATCAAATTCTGAATCATCTTTGGAAACTAGGTTGCACTCCTTCTTAGGTTCTTCAGCAACCTTATCAATATTTTTTAGCTCATATGTCTGTAAGTTTTCAATGAGCTCATCCATCTGCATTTTACTTATTCGCGTTGCTTCTTCGATTTCAATGGCTTTGGATTCCTAAGATACATGCAGGAGGCTCAGAATCTTTCTGACATTTTCTTCAGTTGAAAATTCTTTCCCAAGGAACTTGAGTTCATTTGTGATGTGAGTAAATCAGGTAAACATATCTTTGACTGATTCTTTTTCACCCATAGCAAATAATTCATATTTTCTTATGAGCATGTCAATCCTAGAATATCTTAGCTGATTTGTCCCTTTATGAGCAAGAGTAAGTGAGCCTCACATTTCCTTAGCACTGGAGCATCCTAATATAAAATTATATTCATCAATTTTCAGTCCAAAGTACAAAATATTTATAGCCTTTGCATTCTTCTCCATCATTCTAAGGTATCCGCATCAAATTCATCTTCAGTTTTTGGTACTTTGATTCCATCAGCCTTTACTTTATTGGGATCAAAGGTCCCTTCAAAGTGATTAGCCATAACTTGTAATCTTCAGTCATTAGACAAATTTCCATTCGATTTTTTCAAAAGTTGTAGTGTTGGTCATTAAAGAGAGGAGGTCTATTGGTGGATTGTCCCTCTACCAGAATTATCTCAGAAGTCATTTTGTGGATCTTCTCAAAAGGAGTTAACCTAGACTTGAGATACCCGCTTTGATACGAATTATTATTAACGACTTTTAAATTATACTCAAGAGAGGGGGAAGGGTGAATTGAGTCTACCCCTAATTTTTATTTGATTAGAACTTAAGCTATTTTTTTTTCAAATCGAAGGGAACAGACTAGATCACTGTTTCTTAGACAATTATCGTTTGCAAGCAAAAATTAAATGGAAACACCAGATTTAGTGGAAAACCATCCAGGTTCGAATGGATGTAAAAACCATGAAAACTCCCTCGTAGAATTTCAACTTAACTTTCACTAAAAACAACATTAAGTCAATTTATTGATTACCCCCCGCAATCCAATGGACCTACCTTTAACCCCTTACAAAGTTCCTAACCTATTCTAAACTACCCTTAGCCTAAAACAAGAAAAAAAACAATCAGAATAACAAACAAACTCAAAAAAGAAACAGACTTTGTTTATAACGCAAGTTCAACCTACTTCATTCACTAAGAGTTAACTTCTAGAGAAAATTTGCAATAGTCAACTTGAGTAGATTAGGGAACTGTCTCGAGCATTGTCAACTCTCCTTAGTTCTTCAACTTTATTTGCCAGATTTAGATCAGAACTAGTGGAGTGTTGAAGATTCTTTGTGAATGAGTGTGTGACTTTGGCATGTTGGCTTCTCTTTTATAGAACACCAGTCGTGATCATCTTTGACTCTAACTAGGAGAGGTGTCTTCAAGATATCAACTAAGAGTCCTTGCCTTATCTAAATATTACGTAGAGACCTTGTTGAATTCTACTTCATGTTACCTTAACGTTCAGCAACAAAGTCATTCCAACAATTAGCAATAACTGTTCATAATTATCCACTGCCAATCTATTAGTTTATTGCTAATCACTTTCCTAAATTATAACAAGCATATTTTTATTAAGTCATTATCAAAATCAAACTCAACAATAAAATTTATAAATTTAAAAAAAAGGAAAAAGAAGAGCTCCATTTTCTCTATAAATTGAGTACCGGAACTCCAAGAAATATAATAATGGTCTGAGAAGCTACAACAGGAATATCTCCCATATTAAAAGATTAAGATTCAACCATGCAAGAAACCCCTTCATATTATGTTAGCCACAAATTTCGAGTTATGGGGAATTAATTGCATTTTAAATAAAATATGAAGACAAATAATTAACTTATTGATGTGTTGGAAAAAATACTACAATATTGATATAGACTAGAAATAAATACAATGATAAATAATTTAATACAAACACAGTGTCATGGCAATTTCTTTGAAAGCAATTTCGGCCCGACAGGGATGCAAATCGTTGTAGCCGGTCGCTCCTTAAGGTTCCACAGTTGCTTCCAAACACATTCACTCATGGCTGAAAGTTTGGAGCTTATAAAAAATAATTTCCCAGAAAATAAAACAGCTCGGAAGAATAGCTTTTGAGATAATGAAAGAAAAATAGTAATGGTTTTAGTTTACAAATGATGCTCCTCAAATAGACACATCATCTACGGTTTCATTCATAGAAACGCCTAAGAAGCCAAAATGGAGTAATGAAACATTACTCTTGCATGCTTTAATGACAAAATTGTTATAAACCCATGTAACTTCAAATTTCTAAAAAAATAATATCTTTTTATTAACGTACCTACAAATTAAGAAACCATCATTTGAATGGATGTGAATAATTTATCAAAAGAATACGATTTAGAGATGTTACGGATTTCATATTGTGAAGAGTTAAAATATGTAATTTATTTTTTATTTTGCATTAAATAAAAGAGAATAACACCATAATCCCCCACTAATGCAAAGATAAAGAACAAGAATAATTTCTGGGCAAAAGGAAGGAATATGTATGTAAGTGTCAATATCTTTCGATTTGAATTAACACATAGTGACATGAGGCAATAATATCCACAAAGTGAAGTACTCTTGAACTGAATGGACATAAGTTGAGACCCCCATAACACATCATATCCTTAATTTTATGCAAATTCCGCGATACTAATAAAATATTTTTATGGTCTTGCACACACCTTGGGTCTCATGAATGCTTTAGAAAGATGTCTCAAGTCTTTCATAAAAGGCGACCACGACTTTACACTCACATAGGTGATTCCATCAAGTCTATATCAAATAGACCACCTTAAGACTATGAAATCACTAAGAGCAACACAAGCTCAATCTTATTGAACACTACCTTACGCCATAGGGATAGAAAATATAGTGTATATTGAGGGTTTATATGGCTTCGTTTGATCACAAATGGGTATCCACCATACTACCTCAATCCATGGGCTTTAGCCCCATCTCCCTCAACATTTCAAGGATCATTTTCCTTGTCAAACCCTTGGTTAAAGGATTTGCCAAATTTCTTTCGGGTCTTACATATTCTAAGGAAATAACACCATGTTTCAACAACTATTTAACTGCACCATGTCTGATACGAATGTCTCTTTTTTCCATTGTACATACTATTTTTGGCAATTCCAATTGCAGCCTGTGAGTCACAATGAAGAGAGACAGGTGAAGCTTGTTGTCCCCATAATGGCACATCTGCCAAAAGGTTTCTCAACCACTCAGCTTCTTTCCCTGCCAGTTCGAGAGCAATGAATTCAGATTCCATGGTAGACCGTGTTATACAAGTCTGTTCAGAAGACTTCCATGAAATAGCACCTGCACCCAAAGTAAACATATAGCCACTGGTGGAGCTAACTTCATCATTGTCAATTACTCAATTTGTATCACAAAAATCTTCCACAAGAGTAGAAAACTTATTAAAATGCAAACACCAATTCATAGTACCCCTCAAATAACTTAACAGTCGATGAAGAGCATTCCAGTGTTCATTACTGGGATTATGAGTATATCTACTCAATCTTCTAACAGCATAAGCTATATCTGGTCAAGTGTAATTCATGAAAAATTTTACACTTCCAATTATTTTAGCTTATTAAGTTTGAGAAACACTAGATTCTTTATTTTTTTCTCAAGTGTATGCTAGGATCATAAGAAGTTCTCACTGGAACTAGATCAAAACAACCAAAAATTTTCAACATCTTCTCAATGTAATGAGACTGACACAAACAGAAACCATTATCAGCTCTTTTAATTTTATTCCCTAAAATCACATCTGCTTCTCCAAGGTCTTTCATTTCAAACTTAGAAGATAAAAAATTCTTAGTCTCATTAACAACATTCACATTTGGGCCAAATATTAACATGTCATCAACATACAAACATATAATCACACAATCTGATCATATCATTTTGGAATAAACACATGTATCAGATGAATTAACAACAAAACTACTATCCACTAATGTGACCTTAAACTTTTCATATCACTCTTAGGTGCCTGCTTTTAGGTCATACAAGGACTTTCTTAATTTGCATACTTTATCTTTCTGTCCTAGGACCACAAAACCCTCAAGCTATGTCATATAGATCTCTTCCTATAAATCACCATTTAGAAATGTCGTTTTGACATCCATTTGGTGTACCACTAAACTATGAATAGCGGCTAGAGCAATAAGAGTCCTAATGATCGTTATTTTAGTCACATGAGAATAAGTATCAAAGTAATCAATATATTTATTTTGGTTAAAGCCCCTAATCATAAGTTTAGCCTTATATTTATCAATTGTACCATCATATCTCAATTTCTTCTTAAATATCCACTTGCTATTTATGGATTTACAACCTTTAGGAAAATCATACAAATCCCAAGTGTAATTAGAAACTGTAGAGTCTAACTCATTTTTAATGGCCTCTTTCCAAAACATGGCATCTATTGACCTCATTGCTTCATCACAAGTCTTAAGGTATTCTTCTATTAAGTAGATAGACACTAATTCATCATTTAAAGCATCAATGTTAAAATTCTCAGTCAAGAAGGTAGTGATAAAATCAGGATCAAAACTAGTCTTAGTTATGTGTCTTTTACTCCTTCTAAGTTCATATTCATGCTCATTAGCAATAACATCAGAAGAAGGCACAACATGAGAATTAACAGACATAGATGTAGAAGCATCACTAGGCACATTATTTTTCAAAGGAAAAATATGCTCAAAAAATTCTGCATCTCTAGATCACAAATAGAATTATCATTTAAAGACATAAATCTATATACAACACTATTTTGAGCATAACCAATAAAGACAGTATCAAAAGCATTAGAACCTACATTGACCCGTTTAAAATCAGGTAGACCAACCTTAGCCAAACACCCCCACACTTTCAGAAATTTCAAGTTAGGGGCAAACCTTTTCCACAACTCATATGGAGTCTTGTCCAATTTCTTATGAGGGACCCTATTAAGAATATAACATGCAGACAAGACAGTTTCCCCCCACATGTAATCAGATAGACCCGAGCTTAAAAGCATAGAATTCATCATTTCCTTAAGATTTCGATTTTTGCGTTCATCTACACTATTCTGTTGGGGAGTATAGGGAGCACTAGCCTCATGTATGATACTATTTTTCTCACAAAAAGCCTCTAGAGTTTTAGTACTGTATTCACCACCCCTATCAGATCTAAGTCTCTTGATTTTCCTATCTAATTGATTTTCCACTTCTGCTTTGAATTTCAAAAACATGCTTTCAGCCTCATCTTTAAACTTAAGAAGATATACTTTCGTGTGTCTAGTTCATCAATAAAAGTAATGTAATACTTTTTTCTGCCTTTGCTAATGTTCTTGAAATCTGCTAAGTCTGAATGTACTAGTTCAAGCAATTCGGTTTTTCTACTAGTAACAGGTCAGAAAGGTTTCTTGGCATGCTTTGCTTCTACACACATAGGACACTTAAAAAAATCATTAACTTTTATTGCAGAGATTAATTTTATTTTTATAATTCTTTTAATAGAAGTAATATTAACATGACCTAGTCTACCATGCCACAAATTAATAGACTCGGCAATATAAGCAAAATTAGAAATACTTGTATTATTGACAATCTCTTGAACAATATTCAGTACAAATAAGCCCCCACTAAGATATTCCTTCCCAAAAAAGTCTCCTCCACGAGAAATAATTATTTTATCAGCTTCAAAAATAAGTTTAAGGTCTGCTTTGTTGAGAAGTGCTCCAGAAACTAAGTTTCTACGGAGGGAGGGAACGTATAGAACATTATTCAAGTCTAAAGTTTTTTCAGAAGTTAATTTAAGTAAAAAAAATTATTTACCCATAACTCCAACAGTAGTGGAGTTACCCATGTAGACACACTCTCCATCAGTAGACTCCTCAAAGTCATGGAACAACTCCTTGTTGGCGTAGAAATGCCTTAAAGCTCCCGTATCCAACACCAGTCAGTCTTGTTAGCCACCAAGTTTTCCTCTACTACAACAGTAGCAATTACTTCATTACCCTCAGTAAGATGAGCTTGGGCATCACCTTTTTCTCCCTGCTTCAAGTTTTAACCTTGTCTATGATAGCACTGGGCAGCCCTGTGACTAAGTTTCCCATGGACAAAACAAGGCCCCTTCGATTTTTTGATTTTACTATCCGGTTTATTGAAGTGATTTTTCTTCTCCACATGTCTCTTTTTTGGGACTTTCTTCTGTTTGCCTTTGAACTTATCTGTCACAACGGTACCGGAAGATTCTACAAGGTTAGCTTTAGAAGAATTAAGTGAAAGAGCTTCTATCTTATCTTTGAGACGGTTTGCCCCTTCAGTCTGCATGTGACTGATTAGTTCCTGAAGAGTGAAATTCTTTTCTTATGCTTCAATTGATTTCTGTAATCACTCCAAGATGGTGGAAATTTTTCAAGCAAAACATTGACCTAAAAAATCTCACACATCTTTATTTCCTTATTGAAAACATCAACAGTCAAGTTCTCATATTCATGAACTTGTTCCATGATTGGCTTATTATCAACCATCTGAAACTTAATCCACTGTCTGACAACATATTTTTTTCTTTCCTGCATCGTCTGCACCATATTTCTTTTTCAATCTGTCCCATATTTCCTTCGCAAATTTATAAGTTACAAATAAATCAAACAAAGGATTAGTCATATGATTTAGCAAATGTCCTCTAACAGTTTTGTTATCCTTTTCGAACTTCTTTTTACTAGCATCATCAACAATCACAATAGTGTTAGAACCAGTAGTAGTGTTAGAACCATCAGCAGGAGGTTCGTTAAACAAAGCATAATCAACTTCTAATTGTTCAAAGAAAATCAGAAGTTTCTGTGACCAATATTTAAAATTGTTTCTATCCAAAGGCTCAAGCTTTGACCGATCAGAAAAAATTTTGTTCAAGAAATAGCCATTTATCAATATTGTATTCGAACTCGCTTTCAAATTATTGAAAAGAAATACTAAAATATTGATGTAGACCAGGAATTAATACAACGATAAACAACTTAATATAAACACCTTGTCATGGCAAGCCACTGCCTTGAAGGCGTTTTCAGCCCGACAGGGATGCAAATCGTTGTAGCCGATCGCTCCCAAGGTTCCACAGTTACTTCCAAACACGTGCACTTGTAGCTGAAAGTTTGGAGCTTGCGAAAAATAATTGCCCAGAAAACTAAATAGCTAAGAAGAATAGCTTTTGAAATAATGAGAGAAAAATAGCAATGGTTTTAGTTCACAAATGATGCTCCTTAAATAGGCACATCATCTACAGTTTCATTCATCAGAAACACCTAAGAAGCCAAAATAAAGTAATGAAACATTACTCTTGCATGCTTTAATGACAAAATTGTCATAAACACATGCAACTTCAAATTTCTGAAAAGATAATATCTTTTCATTAACATACCTACAAACTAAGAAACTGTCATTTGAATTAATGTGAACAGTTTATCAAAAGAATACGATTTAGAGATGTTACGAATTTCATATTGTGAAGAGTTAAAATTAACTTATTTTTTAGTTTGCATTAAATAAAGAGAATAATACCAACATGATGAATATTGTGCGTATGATATTATTTATTCTTTGGATTTCTCTTTGAATTGCTCTCCGAGATTATTGGTCTGAAATAATTATTTCTCGAAAGTAGGGTGATATAAATATTTTTGTGATGTTTGTATGAATTTGTTAAAGTATTTAATTGTCAAGAGATGTCCAGCTACACATTTCGGCTAAGTTGATCTTGAAAAAGAAATCGCTAGCTCATGACTTCGATTTTAAGAGAGACAGATTTTAATATCTTGATTTCCTTGTAAATATAGAATTTTTAAGATATTCCTAATGAAATAAAAGTGAATTCTAAAAAGTACATAGATTTAAAATAAGGAGATAAGAAAAATTCAATAATCATGAATAAATCATACGATAAAACAAGAATGAATAGATCTTAAACTATAAACGTATGGTAGAGCCGTTTCTTGAGAAGAATTTATGCACAAAATATTTAATGCTTGGCAAAATTCTTACCTGCAAATTTCATTACAAAGAGTGCACATCCGCATCTGCATAAATCAGTAATCCTTGTATAAGATGTAATACATTTTTATTCCAAACTAAAAATCATGTAATCAGCTATATTCGTTCCTATTCAAATTTAGAACCCTTCAGGAAACATAATCATAAAAATAAAGTTTTAATTAATTTTGAGATCTTAATATTACGACTAATATTACCAATTTTGTCTAATATAACTGGATGGTTCAATTTTGAAAAGATATAAAAATCGATCTAACATTCAAAAAATATTTTGATCAACCAAAAATTTAGCATTTTAATATTCATATTTTATAATATATAACTATAAATATAAATAATGAATTCAATAATAAAAGTTATAAAAGTTAAAACTCATAAAGCCGCAATACATGCAACAAATTAAATTTCACATTTTTAATATAAGTAATTGCTTCCGCTGGTAGATTTTCCGAACATAAAATGTATTGGGACCCGTGGGACATAAAAAACCATCACTTGGTTAGTCATTATTCAGGGGCATATAAGTGCCCGCCTCATGATCAATCTCTTAGCAAACACTCACTCTACTTCATTTAATTATATGCTCCATACTGAAGCAAGCAAATGAAGTGAGCTGGATGGGACATGAGCCCGTTACTGTAAAAAAAAGCCTAATGAAAGAATGGGTTTGTTTAATCCAGTTCAAGCTCAATCATAATTATATGTTTGAAATCATTGAGATGAAAATAAACGCAATGACACAAAATTTATATAACCGACTCAAAACTAAAGCGTAGTTATTGGAGAATTATCTCTGACGAATCAAAGAACAAAAATTTGCGTACATCACATGAACAAGTGCAATCTGAACACTGCCAGAACATCACCTATAACACAGTTCCAAGCTTGATTTGAATTTCATCTGGCCGAACCCGTTTCCACTGACCCGCCCAAAACTGACACTACGGTCTGACCTTCTAAACAGAATGTATTAATAATGCTTATTGATATTAGTTATGCATGCTGAGATTATTCTTTATGCATCTCATTGTTTGATTTAATGTGTTAAAATAATATTAATTGCATAATTTTTATTATTTATAAAATGCCCTCCATAAATAAGATGGAAAGAATGTGAATTTTTTTAAGTCATTATGTCATGATGCATTACTAATACTAATTTCTATGTATTGATTATACATAATATGATACCAAATGTTTTGGGACCTAAGTTACATCAATAAACGCAAAATCAGGGATGCCCTTCGACTAAACCTACAGACTTTTCCCTACCTCTTCAAATGAAGCATTACTAATACCATAATTTCTCATGTATTGATTATACATAATATGATACCAAATGTTTTGGGACCTAAGGTTTATCAATAAACGCAAAATCAGGGATGCCCCTTCGACTAAACCTACAGGCTTTTTCCCTACCTCTTCAAATGAAGAACACTCCCGATTAAATTGATACAAAGGAAACCTCAATTTTATACGCCTGCAAGGTTATAATCAGTCCACAGTCGTCCCAATAAAGGATATAGGCTAAGAACTTAATCACTCAATTCCAACACAACCAAACTTCACACACCGTCCTCACAAGAATACTGCAAAGAGTTCGAGTTAGAAATAAACACACTGGCAGAGTGCAGATCCAGTGTTTCGCTAAAGCACAATATCTCCTACACATCTGCACCTCTTGCAGAATGAACACAAACAATGCAAGGATACCATCTCTTCCCGCAATGCAGGTCTATGATCAAACTGAACTGAATGTAATGCAGTAACCTATTTATCACTAAGCTTAACATCCTAACTCCCTGTCATTTCATGCTTTCTCATGATATTTATCTATATTCATACAACTATACAACTGCTTGTTTGATGTCCTTTATTTAACCATAATATATAGAATAAATAGGTCACAAAAATTTGCTCCAGTAATCTGCCCCTTTATGATTCCCGAACTAATGATAGGTACCATATCGTTTCTCTCAGATGACATCCCCCCTTAAATGCATCTGTTTTTTGCCTCTAGGCCAAGCAATGAATAGTACACAATTGTGTGCAAGTAGCACAAACGACAATAGGCTTGGATGATACACTCACAACACGTACAACAAAAGATTATATCTACTGAACCAAACCATACTTTCTACTGAGAAGCAAAAACACAATTCAAGTATAACTATTCAAGCCACGAAAGCTTTACGCAGTTTATCACAATCATTGTTCACTAAGGTGTTAGTTCTCAGAATTGATCCAAAATTGTGTTCTTTAACCAATAACAGTATCGCCTGAATTCAAATGAAAATGTACTTCATGTAGGAAAGAGCTCCTTCATAGCAAAGGTCTTTAAATCGCTACCCAAGGTAAGTAAAGCAACCAATAGCTTTTCTACCTACTATGCTTTTCATAGTGAATGCCGAGGTAACATAATCACACAGCTACATCAATGAGACTCGGACCATCTAGCCATAATCGATTGTTCAAAGGATGAAACACAATTGCAACAAAACATTCCGCAGGCATTAACAAACACTGATATGATAATTCAAAACATAGATTACTCTTCACCCTCAACACTCTACAAGGCTAGCTCGCTGGATTGATCCAAGCTAAATATGATTACAACCATACCAGGAGATTTTAAAATTCAAATTGCAACTCTCACAAAACAAGAAAGAACACCTTCAACTAAAAGTAGCATATTACATAATATTATTTTAAAATCAATTCAATTAAATTAAATCAAAATTAAAAAAGTTAAAGAGTTTTAAGATATAAGGTGATCTTAGCTATCCTAAATCCCAAGAGAGGAAATTCTCACCATCTGCCTTAAAAAAATATATGCACAATCAAATGTAAAAATATAGAGAAAATGCTAATCAATGGTAGTCATACACATTTCCAACAAACAAGACCATGTAGAACACGCTAAAGTCTACTATCAAGGTAAGGAAAAACAATACTAAAACATAAGAGCTAGTGAAGGTGCAAACAAAGAATTTTTTAAACAAAAAACATATGTAAGATAAGAAAAGTAATAATAAGCACAAATAATAATTAGCTGGATAGCAGAAATGATCAACTACAATCAAATTAAATACATCAAATAAAATTCAGGTAAATCAAGTTTAAGAACTATTTAATTACTTTGATTTGCAAAATGAAATTTAAAGATTATTATCAGATTTAATAGCTTCCTTTATACTACATTTTTAGCATCCCCTTCCCATTTACTAACGTATTCACTCATACCGGTTATTTAGCAATTAATATATTGCTTTGTCAACTATATTTATTGCTTAATACCCACCACTTCAAGAGTGAGGCCACGGGCATGAAGCCCGTACCTAAAAGCCTTGGTGCCTGCATAAAAGCACCACCCAACTGAGGTGAAGTGCACAACCTAGGTTGCAACTTAGGTCATAGCTTAAGTGTGGCTTAAGGAGCTGCTAAGAACAATGCTGGAAGTATAACTATTTAACTAATTAAACACAAATGAACTAAAGTGACTAAGAAAATATCTCACATTGGAGCCAAATTTTAGGGATGAGATGCTTATTGCAACTTCTGGTTGACCATATCAAAATTTAGAATATTTCAACCAATTTAGACATGAGAAGTTCCACCTTGATTGGGATGGGTAGACGCAAGTGTAGGCGCAAATAGAGCATGTAATGAGACTGAGCTTTGTATTTGATTCGACCCTTTCCAACAACGGGTCATCTGAGCTTTCGGAAGTCTTTTTTCTTATAAGAACTTCATCCAAACACGGACATCCTAGCCAAAATGGCCATTCTCAAAGCTCTTCAAACCGACAAGTAGTTGAAAATTTAAGCCTCTTAGAGTCAACCAACTCTAATTGTGCCATAAAAGAAGCATATCCTCCCGACTTCATACAGGAGTTCCAACTCTTTGCCTAGACCTTTTTCATACATGAAACCAATTAAAGAGCAAGTAAAATTAGAGGCACATAATAAGACTCTTTCTGTGCCAGTCCCACCGCTTGAACTACTCTGCTCACCCATCAGACAATGACTCTACTTCAAGCCCAGGCTTTAAAGTAACATTCTTAGTGCAGGAAATAAGAACTAATATGGAAGAATAAAAGATCATTCCAATTTGTATCAAAGATTGGTTATCTTTTGTAGAGAACCATATGTTTTTGTAGGTTCTCTACTTTTTGGTATACCGTTTGTATGCAGGAATTCTTCCTATCATCAATAAAGTTATTCTACACTATCCAAGAAAAAGAGTGAAGAAAGCAAAATCAATTCTCAGAAGCATCATATCTCAAGTAAATGTAGCCAGAATTCGTAATTGTAACACTAGTGAATAAGTGAAAAAGCTTCTAAATCAAGATTACTAGGAGTCACATGATCCTTCACCGGTTTCGAATGCAGTTTTCTTGCCTACATAATCGTTAGAATGCAGATGTATGATTGCTTACATACTAGTATAGTTGGCTGTTATCCTACAAACTTCACACACCTCGTTACCAAGAAAGTATCTTTTAGAAGGCATTGCAGCCGAATCTTATCAACACAACTAGAATAAAATAACCAGTAAACATTATACAATCTTTAACAGTAACATATAAAAGCAAAAAGACAAACTCCATAAAAGATAAGTTGGAAAGAATGTTAATTGTCCCTGCAAAAGAGCATCATAATTGTTGCACTGAACATCCAAATTTTGCTGTAAGCTGATCAAAACAAGTAAGGACCAATTTTCTCAAGACGACAGTTAAGATTTATTTTCGGCATTATCCACAAAGGAAACCCTATCCCCTTTTCATCTTAACCCCCAAAAGGGGTTAGGATTTAACGATCATACCCAGACAAGAGATCACTCAGCATCGACAGATTGGACCTGGGAAGAGGATTCAAGCTCGAGTCGCTTGAGGGCTTCTTGGTGGGCCCAAGTTTCGAGGGTGAGATCGGGCTTTGCGTTGAGGCCCACACCGAGGATGACGATAGTTAGAAAGCTAGTGACATAGCAAGGGAGCTCCCAATCCTCCCATTTCCTGGACTGACCAGGTGGTGGTGGAACGCGGTTGAAGAGGTAGCCGTTCGGCCGTTCTTGGTGGCCTGGAGTAGTGAACGGATTCGGGCCATGTACTCCTCTTGTTCGAAGGCCCGAACTAAGACGGGCCCGGAGCATGCCTGTGGCTGTCGCAAAGGGTTTCGCCGACGGCATAGTTTCTTTCCTGTTTTTTATTTTTGAAAAGAGAGAGATTATGATTCGATAAGGGGCGCGGGGGGATCTATTGTATTTGTTTTGTTCCGTAGGGATTACCCGAACGGCGTGGTCAGTCCTCGTGGCTCTCCTTGTCATCTGCTTATGAGGTAACACGTGGAGGCACATTACTTTAGTATGAGTAAACTTG
>JACEIK010003668.1:142329-157869 GCA_018107945.1 Datura stramonium | reverse complement strand
CTAGTGGTCTGTGCTCGACCCATAGGGGGTCACCCTATCTGGCATATGGACATGCTCGGCGCATGTGCCCAGATCTACCACACCCCAAGAATACATCCGAACCGAGTAGACACTCCCCGGTGTGAGTCTTGCCGCATTTCCCGCGGGCTGGAGATGTATACTCTAACTAGGTGCCCCTCTGATCCTTCGACCCTAAAGCCCTGCTCCTCTGATCACCCCTAGTTCTAGATGGGACGCTAGCTGACGATGGTGCTGGGGCTAGTGACCTCTCTGGAACTGTGGACGATAGCCACCGCCGGACTTCTGATGTGAAAACCCACAACTATTTGTCTGAGCTCTCTTTGCCTCCCTCTCCCTCGCATGAGCCACCTCCTTCTGCTGGGCATACAACACTATGCAAGGAAAGTCCATATCCTGGTGGAGCATAGAAGTCCTGCAATCCTTGTCTAAATAACCGACCACGCCATGAACAAATCGGCTCACCCGCGCCCTCTGATCTATCACCAACTCAGGGGCGTATTTTCACAACCGTGTGAACTCAAGTGAATACTCTGGCACTGTCATTTTTCCCTGCTTGAGGTTCACAAACTTTGCTTTCAACTTCCTCATTTCCCGAGGGAAGAACCTATCGAGAAAGGCCATGTGGTAGGGCCCGCTTTCGCTGCCCTGCCGTCCTTCCATTGCTTGTACCAAATATGAGCAACCTCTTTTAGCTGGTAAGAGGCCAAGTCAACACACTCCCCATTTGTCACCCCCATAACCTGGGTGACCTTCAAGATCCCTTCAATGAACTAGTGTGGATCCTCATCCACCTTTGATCCCATGAACTCGGGAGGGTTCATCCTCAAGAAGTCTCTAATTCGAGCTGCCGCTGCATTGCCATTCTGTGGAACCTGCATAATAGCCTGCTGATTGACCTGGGCGGTCAAGGCCTGCGCCAACATCTGAATCGCCACCCGAAACTCGGCATGGGCAGCTAGCTTTGGTGCCTGGGGCTCTGGAACAGGTGGGGACTTGCTGATGCCCATGGATATTGCCATCTCCATGGCCTTCATCATTTCCATTCCTCCTTCCGTTCACTCTCCTAGGAGCCATAATTCTGCAATCGCGAATCGCATGAATTAGAAGGATGGAAAGGCTTTTCATCGCATGACATAGAACATGAAAGAAAGGAATATTTCCTAAACGTCTAGTAGCCTCTTCGTCATAGGTGTGACGCACTTCACACCCATGAAAAAAACTCTACTTAACGCAGCTTTCAGACACCCTAGGACACTTCAAACCTATCGCTCTGATACCAAGTTTTTCACGATCGGGACGTACACACGGGTCATAGACACGGGACCCCAGGTCGACCAATGGAACATGCATACAACTAATCTTATTCAAATGAGCGGAATGAAAATCACAAAGATATAGCAAAAACGAATTATAGCGTAACATCATGAAATACTGAACATATACACAGTTGAGCGCTACATACTTATCTGAAAGCCTCTAAAACATAAGATGGGTTAATGGGACAACATCTCCAACTAACCCCACCAAAACTGAACGTAAACAACATGAAAGTCTATCAAACAACCCTTGGAACATGAGGACTCATCAACAAGATGAAAGTGTAAGCTGAGATGGACTAAGGAGGAGGATGAGCCTGAGATCCGGACCCTGTATCATGAAATGATATAGCATAGAAAGTATGCGGTCAGTATGTGGAATGTACTGAGTATGCAAGGTAAGTAAAGCGGACATTTTAGAGTAAATAAAACTCATAAACCATATAAGAGAGGGACATCATGCTTACATCAAAATTTTCGTAATAAAACATAAGGCTCAAGACTTTCAAAGCATGCATAATCATTCATTTTCATAAACGTAACTAAACTTTATCAAAACATAACTTGAGCCAACAACATAAACATAACAATGCATAAAACATGTAGAGCAATGGGAGGACTCGTCATAACCGCCACCATCATCGTAGAGCCTTTCATGATCCCCACTATCTTGCTCAAGTGGGCAGAGCCGACCCTGGCTTGCCAGGTGAGGGTCGTTCATAAGGCGTGATATCACATTTGAGGGGATCATTATCAATACATCATATCATTTACAACCCACGATGGCACGTGGTTATGAGACACCAACGTAGTCCTTTGAACGTCGGGCTTCTCGGTGCTAGACGCGGCTCCCAAAAACATGCATATAAACTCATACATAAATCATTAATATCTGCATTAAGATTCATTGGATAAAATACAACATCTATCATCATTGATCCCCTTTAAAACATGCTTAGCCAAGAATCAAGGCTCTTTTTCATCGGCCAATATCATAAAATCGATAAATCATGTACTTCACTTCATAAATCATAAATCATTCCTTAACATGCGGGCATTGCCCAATACTTCATCATATTCAATTCTTCCAAAATATGCTCATAAACATGGGTAACTTGAATTCATGCTTTTCCGTCATCAATAAATTCAAAATATTGCATATTCATTAGAAATCATAACTTTCATGAACTTTCATCAAATGGGCATTTTGGATTTAAAAGCTTGAAACATGATTTTAAAGAAAATAATAATAAAACCTGCCCATCATTCATAATTCAATAATTAAAACTCAATTAAAACATACCCATAAAGAGAAATCACATTGTCATGCTTTGGGTAAAATCTCATGGAATTTGAATAGGGAAATTCATGAATTAGCGCGAAATAGGGCATGAGTGAGGAAGAATTCCACCCATTTTAAAACCCTACATACCTGGAATAGATGGACTTAAAGTTCCTCGAGTACCCACAAAGAAATTGATGAAAATTTTGAGAAGAAGGCCTTGAATCTCCCAAAAACCTCTCTAAGCTTTTGCGTGAGAATGGGCATGCAATAGAGACTTAACTCCTCTTATCACACTCAGAAAATATCCAAAACGACGTAGTTTAGGCCTTAGGGACTTAGGAAGTTATGAAAACACCCTTATTAAAATGCAGAAAATTCTGGTCGCCAGTCCCCACGAGGGACCTAACGGATCGTTGCCATAGGGCATGACTCGTTGCCTTGATCTGTTGAGTCCACTACCTAAACCTCCAAGGGAACCCCACCGATGACTTCACGAGTCGTGAGTTCAGACCACAACTCGTGGTCACCTTCTGTGGCCTACACTACCTATCCCAATTTTCCAACCCTCCAGGGTTGACCACGGGTGACCTCACGAGTCGTGAGGTCTGACCACGACTCATGGTCAAGCCCGTGGCCTCCTCACTCAGGCCTTGCCACCATGCTGACCACGAGTCACCTCATGACTCGTGGTCACTCCTCACAACCAACCTTATGGGTCGTTCTGTGACCTGGTGCAAATTTTCAGTTTTTTACCATTTCCACTTCCGGGTTTGATCCTTGGGTTCCCGAGGTATAACAGACCCCAAATGAAAACACAGAACTTAGAACCAGGAATGGCTCCAAGTCGACTTTTGACATGAACATAGCAACTAAAAAACATATCATAAAGCAGAATATGATAAACTGAAACATGAATAAGTGGAAGTCTGAGTAACATAACATCATAAATAGGGTCAACCCTCGACAAAGCGGAAAATCTACATAATGTTTGATAAGCCTCTAACATGTCTTATGAGCTGATGGGACAACATCCCCAACAAGCTTGTTGAAGTTTGAAACTAAATATAACATAATTAAACGCTAAACTGAACGTCCTCGAAAGATGAGGCTCACCAATGATGGGGACTAAATTAAGCTTTGGGGAGCTACACTAACGGTGGATCTAAGTATAATCATCCACCTATATCATGAAATGATACAACATGAGTATGCGGTCAGTACTTGGAATGTATTGAGTATGCAAGGTAAGTAAAGCATGCCGAGTAAATGTTTATTAAAATCATGCATATAAACATAAATCATACGATCATGAGAGTAAGGACTGCATGCTGAAATCTAAATCTGAAACATATATAGTTATAAGTAGAATATCATATTTGAATAGAATGACCCAAAGCTAAAAATAGAAATAATATGACTTGTCATAGCTGAAATCATAAGTAAAAGTTCATAAACTGATCATTGGGTCAAACATGCTGTAAAACATAATATCATCAGTAATGAACATGAATAACTGAAATCCTGAGGAATAATAGGAGACTCATCATAATCGACACCATCATGATAGAGCTTACATGATGCACCAACTATCACACTCAAGTGGACAGTGCCATCCAAAACCTTGTCAAGGCTAAGGGCGCTACCATGATATCGATATCAAGCTGAAGGCCCCTTGCAGGTGGGGAAAACTCTCTTGGAACTCCAAGCCTACTCGTTGCTAGATACTACTCCCAAAAACATGTGCAGTGCTCCCATCATTTTGCAAGGAAGCTGAAATCATAACCACATGTGTAGTCTGAAATCTGAACATGGGGAGTCTTGACCCCTAAACATATAATAATCTGATCCTATTAGCCTTGGCTAAATTATGAAAACATACTTAACATGTGTGGGTTTGTCCAAAACTTAAAATCATGCATACTTGAAATAGACTTGATAAGTCAAAATCATGGATTCATACATGAGTAATTTATAAACCCTCATTCGTGCTAGATATCTCATCATACTTGAAATCATGAATCATAAACTTGGCTTTTTATAAAACTTGCATATTAGAGCATAATTTTCTAAAACTTGAAATTATGAATTTCTAATCAATTTGTATATAAAATCTTTCCACAGATCTTAAAACATGATTTGGGACATGAGGGGAATTGACCCATAAATATAACATAGAGAATTCAAAAAGTTAGGTTAAATTCCTATAAGATCATAAACTTGAATTGAGACTTGAATCCATGAACTTGAAGAGAAATTTGAGCATGAGAGTGAAAAAAAACTCTCATTCATAGCCCTACATCCCAGGGTAAACTGATTCTCAACTTGTCATTGAAAGCCCAAGAGATTTGGGGAGGAATTGATTGAACTTCTAGATTGATCATCCAAGGGAATTCAAAGCTTGGCATGCATGGGAAAGTCTATTGACTTGACATAGGCTAAACCCTCTTAAAACATTCCTTTGAGGGCTTAAAATGACATATTTTAGGACTTAAGAGCTTAGGAATTACGAAAACACCCTCACTGATTCAATAGGAAATTGGACACTGCCAGTCCCAATGAGGGACTGCACGAATCATTTGGGAACACGACAGGCCGTTCCCTTACCCGTTGCCACTGACAGTCTCTTCTCATTCTCGGATCCTTCTCACCCCATAGGCAACTTGATGAGTCGTTAGGGACACGATGATTTGTTTCCCCAAATCATTGGGAACACTGGAAATCAACCCTTACTCCACCACTATCCACTTGACGAGTCATCCAATGAATCGTCGTTACAACTAATTGGTCTCTTAGCGAATCATCCGGACCCTCTGAATCTTAAGGTTTCCAAGCATTCCTCCAAACCAACAGGACACCCAATGACTCATTAGGTGACACCACGACCCGTTCCTCCACTCGTTGGGTTTCCTGGGTTTCAACACTTTCTCCTTCACTACACACTTAAGGGGTCAACCCACGACTCGTGGGGAGTCATGACGACTCATCATCTCATCCGTCATCACTGGCGGATGGTAATATTTTCCCAAACTTGGCACCACTTGACGGGTCACTTGATGACCTGTTAGGTCACACCACGAGTCATTGGACGACTCGTTCTGTGACCTAGTGCAGATTTTCCTGCTTTTGTCTATTTTAACACTTGAGTCTGGTCTTAGGGACTTTTGAGGTATTATATTATCTCCCCTTTGGACCATTCATCCCCCAATATAGATTGAACATATTAAAAGGCTTAGGAAAGAACTGCAATCCCAAAACTAAACAAATGAAGTTGAAAACCGACGGAGTGACTAACTTCAGACTGAAATACATACTGAACTAAATTAATGAATCATACATACATGCTAAAACATGAAAGGAACCTAGAGACATGAATTTGACAAAAGATGTGGGTATGTAGCCATCATATCTACTTCGGCTTCCCATATAGCTCCCTCAACTAGCTGATTCCTCCACAAAACCTTCACCTGAAACTACTTCCTTATTTCTCAACTCCGAACTTGACGATCAAGGATCTCAACTGGAACCTCCTTATAGGTAAGGCTATCCTTCACACCTCTGCTCTCCACCGGAAAAATGAAGGTCGGGTCACCAATGCACTTCTTCAATAGAGATACATGGAAAATTGGATGCACCGAAGCTAATTTTGCTGGTAGCTCCAACTCATATGCCATTTTGCCAACTCGCCTCAGGATCCTATAAGGGCCAACATATTGGGGAATTAGCTTTCCTTTCTTTCCCAACCTCATAACTTCCTTCATAGGAGACACCTTCAGAAATACCCAATCATCAACATCAAAATCAAGTTATCTCTTTCTAACATCCACATATGATTTCTAATGACTTTGACCTATTTTCAGTCGTTCCCTAATACGTTGGAGTATCTCAATGGCCTCATGAACCGAATCTGGCCCTATCAATGGAGCCTCACTTACTTCAAACCATCTAATAGGTGATCTATACGTCCACCCACTCATAAAGAGCCTCAAACAAAGCCATATATATGCTAGAGTGGTAACTGTTATTGTAGGCAAACTCAATGAGAGAAAAATCGTGTTGAGCTTGACCTGAGTACCAAGTCCCTTCTAGAACGATCTCCAAAATTTTGAGGTAAACTGAGCACCTCTATCTGAGATGATGGAAAAACGAACTCCTTGCAATCGAACTAACTCCCGAATTTATAATCTAGCATAGTCCTCAGCTGAATCGGTAGTTTTGACCAGTAGGAAATGTCCTACTTTAGTCAACATGTCTACAACCACCCAAATATAGTCATATTTTTATGTGTATGACGCAACCTTGTGATGAAGTCCATATTGACCTCTTCCCACTTCAAAGTCCCTTACTAATGTCTTGTAGCATACCTCCAGGTCTCTGATGCTCAACTTTTACTTGTTGACAATTTGGACAAGCCATGAACTCCGCTATATACTTATTTATGTCATTCCACCAATAGACTTCCCACAGGTCACGGTACATCTTGGTGGCACCTGGTCGATAGAATAACGAGAGCCATGAGCCTCCCCCAACATCCACTCTCTCAAGTCATCAACACCCGAAACACATAAATGACCCTGGTAATGTAGTACACTATCTCCCCATTGGGAGAAGACCTCCACCTTCTGATTTTGGACAACTTTCATTAGCCTTACCAAGACAGGATCCTAATCTTGCCTAGCCTTGACCTCGATCACCAATGAAGATTCTAACCCATTGTGAAAAATGACACCACCATCTGTTGAGTCAACAAGGCGAACCCCTAAATGAGCAAGCCTATGAACATCATTTTCCAACTCATTCCTCCCATCCTTAGCATGAGACACTCTCCATGGACAGCCTACTAAGGGCATTGGCCACTACATTGGCCTTGCTTGAATGATAAAGAACATTCATGTCATAGTCCTTGAGAAGCTCTAGCCACCTCCTTTGTCTTAAATTCAGGTCTTTTTGAGTGAACATACTGAAGGCTCTCATGGTCTGTGATCATATCCACATGCACCCTATACAAGTAGTGTCTCCAAATCTTCAATGCAAACACCACTACTGCCAACTCTAGGTCATGCATTGGGTAACTCTTCTCGTGAGTCTTAAGCTATCTAGAGGCATATGCAATGACCTTACCATGCTTCATTAACATGCAACCAAGACCAACCCTTGAGGCATCACAATACACCACAAATCCATATGTGCCCTCCGGTAGAGTCAATATTGGGGCTGAAGTGAGTCGAGTATTTAACTCCTAAAAACTCTTCTCACATGCATCCGACTACTAAAATTTGACCTTCTTCTGGATCAACTTAGTCAATGGTGCTACAATGGATGAAAATCCCTCAACAAACCTCCTGTAGTAGCCAGCTAAACCTAAGAAGCTCCTGATATTCGAAGGGCTAACTAGTCTAGGCCAATTATTCACCGTCTCTATCTTTTCAGAGTCTACCTACACACTCTCGCTTGACACAACATGACCTAAAAATGCTACTAAGTTTAAAACAAACTCACACTTGCTGAATTTAGCAAATAGCTGGCGATCCTTGAGGGTTTGTAGCACAATCCTCACATGAGGGGCATGCTCCTCCTCTCTCTGAGAGAATATGAGAATATTGTCTATGAATACAATCACGAACATATCAAAATATAGCTTGAACACCCTGCTCATCAAATTAATAAAAGCTGTAGGAGCATTCGTTAGTCCAAAAGACATAACTACGAACTCATAGCCACCATACCGAGTCTTGAAAGTTGTCTTCGAAATGTCACTCTCTCTAACTCTAAGCTGATAATAGATAGATATGAGGTCTACCTTTGAGAAGCACTTAACACCCTGAAGTTGGTCAAATAATCTTCAATCTTGGGGAGGGGATACTTGTTCTTGATTGTGACCCTGTTCAACTACCAATAACCAATGCACATTCTAAGAGAACCATCCTTCTTTCGGACAAAGAGAACTGGTGCACCCTACGGGGATTTACTAGGCCTGATGAAACCCTTATCTAGGAGATCTTTCAACTACTCTTTCAACTCATTTGGCTTGGATGGAGCAATTCTATAAGTAGGAATGGATATAGGTTGCGTATCAGGGAGAAGGTCGATACCAAAGTCAATCTCCCGCTCCGGAGGGACTCCTGGTAGATCATCTAGAAACACCTCCGAATACTCACACTCTATATGAACTAACTGAAGGGTCGGGGTAGCGAACATCGCAACATAGCCTTTAGAGATCATCTTTCTAGCCTTGAGCAAACAAAATGACCTACAAGCACAACTGAAGTACCTTTCAATTCTAGGCTGGCTCACCTAGATATTGGAACTCTACCGTATGGGTTCAACAATTTACTGAGGCATAAAATGCATGCAACTAATCCATACTAAAGATAACATCGAAATCGGTCATGTCTAACTCTACTAGATCGGCTGAGGTGACTTTCTAAAGGACTGTGATACGAGAATTTTTGTATACCCATCGAGCTATAACTGAATCACCAACTGGAGTAGAGACTAAGAAGGGTTTTGATAGGATTTTAGGACTGATTCCAAAACTAATAGAAACATAAGGAGTCACAAAAGATAAGGTGTCCCTTAGATCTAACAATGCATACATATCAAGATGGAATACTCATAACATACCAGTGACTACACCAAGTGGATGCACCCTGCTGAGTCGAGCGTGTTGGTGGAGCTGCTGAATTGGTGGCTGGGTCACAGCCTCTACTAGGGCCCTGTTTGGTTGAAGGGCAGTCTCAGAGCAGATGTTCAGGCTTCCCACTCCCGTAACATGCTCGTAAACCCATTAGGCACCCATCAGTGTGCTTCCTACCACACCTACCGCAAACTGGAATGTTGGGCTCTCCTGTCCTGCTTCCATGAACTTTGGAGCCTGATGCCCCACCCCTCCAATCAAGCCTAGGTCTATATGAAACACTGGCTAATGATGGCGTTGGGGCTGATTGCTAGTGGGATTGTTGATGGTGTCCTCCATCGGACCTCTGCTGAAACTGTCCATAACTCCATGTCCTGGCCCTCTTGGCCTCTCTCTCATTCTTCTTCATCTGATCCGCCTCTATCTGATTGGCGTATATGACCAATCGAGAGAAGTCTAGATCATTGTTCATCATAGTGGTCCTGCACTCCTTGACCAGTGAGTCTGATACCCCATTCATAAACCTGCTCATACGAGCTCTCTGATCCGCAACCATCTCCGACTCATACTTGGACAGCCGGGTAAACTCCGAGGCATACTCTTGGAAAGTCCTGTGGTGCTGCTTCAAGTTGACAAACTCTGTCACCTTCGCCTCCCGCAACTCTCTAAGGAATAACCTATCCAAGAAGGCAGTCACGAACTCATCCCAACTTATGGGAACTGTTCCACTACTCTACCATCCTTCCATTGGCGGTACAATGTGTAAGCCACCCCCTTCAGTTGATAGGAGGCTAAATCCTTACTCTCCTCCAGTCACCCCCACAATCTTGGTGATTTTCTGGACCTTCTCAATAAACTCATGCAGATCCTCATCCACCTTTGACCCAAGAAACTCAGGAGGATTCATCTTGAGAAAGTCTCAAACTCGAGCCACCACTGCATTCCCATTCTGAGGAACATGAGCCATTACCTGCTGATTGACCTGAGTTGTCATAGCCTGTGCCAACATATGAAATGCTACTCTAAACTCAGCATGAGTGACCTTCTCAGACATAGGATTTGTTGGTGTTTGAGGGCTTGTTGATTCCCATCTCCATTACCATTTCGTGTCCATTTCCATTGCCATTCCTTCTTCCATTCAATCGACATGGAAGCATATTTCTGCAAACTCGTATTGCATGAGTTAGAAGGATAAAGAGATACTTCATCGTATGACATAGATCATTAAAGAAGGAAAATTTCCTAAAACATCTTGTAGTCTCTCTCCCATAAGTGTGGCGCGCTTCACACCCATGAAAAAAACTCTACCCAATGTGATGTTTAGACACCCTAGGACACTCTAAACCTTCGCTCGGATACCAAGTTTGACACGACCCCAACTGGGACCCCAGACTGAGATACGAAACCTAGAACAATGAATGGCTCCAAGTATACCCATGGCATGACAATAACAACTAAAAAGCATATCACAAAAGTGGAATCTAATAAACTGAAATATGAATAAATGGAAGCTGAATTAACATAATCATCCTAAACAGGGTCAACCCTTGACAAAGCTGAAAATCTACATAATGTCTGATAAGCCTCTAACATATCTAATGAGCTGATGGGACAACATTCACTACTAGCTTGCTAAAGTCTAAAATTAAATATAATATAATCAAATGCTAAACTAAATATTCTTGGAAGATGAGGACTCACCAACGATGGGGACTAAACTAAATTGCGAGGAGCTGGGCTAACGGTGGATCTATGTCTGATCGTCTAGACCTGTATCATGAAACAATACAACATAGAGTATGCGATTAGTACTTTGAATGTACTAAGTATGCAAGGGAAAGTAAAGCATGCTGAGTAAATGTTTATTCAAATTATGCTTATAAACATAAATCATACGATTATAAGAGTAAGGACTATATGCTCAAATTTGAATTTGAAACATGTATAGTCATAAGTAGAATATCATATCTAATAGGATGAACCAAAGCGAAAAATAGAAATAATATGACTTGTCATAGATAAAATGTAAAACCCCTAAAGTCCCTATGATCAGACCCGAGGATTGAAATAGAGAAAGCAGGAAAATTCGCACCAAGTAACAGAATGACTCTTCAGGTGACCAGTTAAGTCACTCGACGGATCATCTAGTGACCCGTTAAGTGTGTGCTAAGTTGGAAGAATGAGATTTTGCTCTGGGACATGATGGGTGGGGCAACGAGTCATCGTGTCAACCCATGAGTCATGGTGTCCCTCGTTAGGTGTGTGAGGGAGTGTGGCAGGTTGAACTGGAAATATTGTGCAACGGATGGAGGGACAAGTCGTCGTACATCTAACGACTCGTGAAGTGGTCCGTGAGGGGAGAAAATTCAATGAATGGAAAAGTTTCCAATGGTGGTAACGAGGGGATATGATGAGTCATCCAGTGGAGTAACGACTCGTCCAATTCGTAGATGGGACTGGCAGTGTCACTTTTCCAGGCGAATTAATTAAGGTACTTTTATAATTTCTAAGCTCCTAAACCCTAAACTATGTTATTTTAAGCTTTGAAAGAGGTGTATTATGGGTGTTAAACCTATTCTAAACCATTCCCCTCCCATGTATGCAAGTCTAGACCTCTCCATTGAAGATCAAGCCTAGAACCCTCAAAATTCTTCTCAAATCTCTTGGTCTTTCAATTTCAAGTATAGATTCAAGTTAAGGTATGTAGTGTCATGGATGAGGGTTTCCTATCACTCTCATGCACAAATTTCTCCTCGAGTTCATCAATTCAAGTGTACGATCTTATGGGGTTTTGTCTAATTATATGAAATTCTCTATGATTTATTTATGGCTCAATTCCCTTCATGTTTCAAAGCATATTTTAAAATTTATGGGTAGATTTTATACCTATTTTGATTATAAATACATGGTTTCAAGATTATAGAAAATTATGCCCAATTATGCAAGTTTCATCAAAAGTCAAATTTATGATTCTATTATTATTTTGATCCTCCAATCTCTAAATTATGATTTATGACATGATTTCCTACAAGTACTCTACATGAATTTGTGAATTTCAAGTGTGGTGATTTGGTCAAGCATGTATGTTCTTCATAATTTATGAGTTTATGATTTTGGCCGATTCACGGGCCCTTATTTCATAGCTAGTCATGTATTTCAAGTATGATCAAGTATTTTATGATTTAAATAGCCCATGAACTTCATGTATGACTTCATGATAATTATATAAGCCTTCATGTGCATATTTTTTGGAGTAGTGTCTAGCACCGAGTAGGCTCGGCGTTCAGGTAAACCCCAAGGTCCTAGAACTATATGTCATCGTAGGTATATATTCATGGTTAACCCTTAGAGGTCCTTATTAGTGATATCACGCCAAGTATCGTTCCTTGCCTTGGAAAGCTTGGGACGGCTCTGCCACTTGAGCGAGATAGTTGGGGTATCATGTAAGCTCTATTATGATGTTGTCGGTTAGGATGAGTCCTCCCATTGTTCCTCCTGATTTCATTTATGCATGTTTATGACTTATGAAATTATGTTTTCAACGGGTTTGGCCCAATGATTATAAGCTTTTACATATGATTTTAGATATGGAAAGCCTTATGATTTTATTTCAAGCTTTGGGTCATTGTATTCAATTATGAGATTCAGTTATGATTATGCATGTTTTCACATATCACCATGCAGTCCCTACTCTCATGATCTTACTATTAATATTTACATGCATGATTTCAGTTATACTTACTCAGCTTGTTTTACTTACCTTGCATACTCAGAACATTCCAAGTACTGACCGCATACTCTATTTTGTATCGTTTCATGATACATGTCCAAGCGATCAAACTCAGTCGCGCCATTAGTCCTTCTCCCATCCAGTTCAGACCCTGCCTTGGGTGAGTCCTCATCCTATGAGGGCATCTATCTTTCACTTTCATTATGTCAGTTTGTTTCAGACATAGAGATAGTTGGGGGCTTGTCCCAGATCTCATCAGTTAGTAGAGGCTTTTTAGACATAGATTTGTATATTCAGCTTTAGACTTAGGGTTATGATATTACCGTTGGCTAGACATTTTGCTATTCATACTTTCGCGTATTTATGTTTAAGTATCATATTTTGCTAGATATAATGTGTTATAGCTATCATATTCAATCCATGGATTGACTTAGGGCTATTCGTGGTTCTAGGTTCCGTTTTGCGATCCGGGGTCTCAGCTCAGGTCGTGACAAACATGGTATCAGAGCCAAAGGTTTAGAGTGCCTAGGGTGTCTGAAAGCCTCGTTGAGTAGAGTGTTTTCCATGGGTGTGAAGAGCGCCACACTTATTGGGGAGAGTCTATAAGATGGTTTAGTAAATTTCCTTCTTTCCTGATCTATATCGTGTGATGAATTATATCTCTATCCTTCTAACTTGTGCTATACTAGTATGCAGAATCATGCCTCCACGTTGGGTAAATGGTAGAAGAAATGAAAATGGAAATAGCCATGAAGAAGGCAATGGAGATGGGCACCAGCAAGCCCCGCCAGCACCAGCAGGTCCTTTGCTCGAGCTGGTCTCCCATGCCGAGTTTAGGGTGCTTTTTCAAATGTTGACTCAGGCTTTGACCACTCAGGTAAACCAGCAAGCAGTGGCCCATGTCCCTCAGAATGGGAGGGCAGTGGCGGCTCGAGTTCTGGATTTCCTCAGGATGAATCCCCCTGAGTTCCTTGTGTCAAGAATGGAGGAGGACCGACATGAGTTTCTAGAAAAGATACAGAATATCACCCAGATTATGGGGGTGATAGGAAAGGAGAGCGCAGACTTAACCTCCTATCAGCTGAAGGGGGTTGCTTATATTTGGTACCATCAGTGGAGGGATGGTAGAGTAGTGGGCACAGTTCCCATGATCTGGGATGAGTTCATGATAGCTCTCTTAGATAGATTCTTTCATAGAGAGTTGAGGGAGGCAAAATGGTGGAGTTTGTCAATTTGAGGCAAAATGATATGACTATCAGGGCGTATGCCTTGGAATTTACCCAGTTATCCAAGTATGTGCCAGAGATGGTTGTAGATCAGAGAGCCCTTATGAACAGGTTTATGTATGGAGTGTCAGACTCGTTGATCAAGGAGTGTAGGACCACAATGCTGAACAGTGATCTGTACTTCTCTCGATTGGTTATATACACGCAACAGACAGAGGAGGGTCAGAAGAAGGAAAGGGGGAGAGAGGCCAAGAGCGTCAGGACAGGAAGCTTTGGGTTCTCTCAAAAGAGGCCCAGTGGTTGGCATCATCAGTAGCCCACCAGAGGTCATTGGCCCCAACATCGTCATTAGCCAGTGTTTCATGTAGATTGCAGGGTGATCGGAGTAGCAGGACATCAGGTTCGAGGGGGCAGAGGGACACGCCAGTAGAGGGAACCTTTCCAGAGTATAGAAAATGTGGCAACAATCACATAGGAGAGTGCTTGGTCGGATTAGATATTTGCTTCGGGTGTGGGAAACCCGCGCACATGCGCAAGGAGTGTCCTATGGCTAGGTAGGGTGATAGCAGAGGTCGTTCCTAGACTACCAGTTCAGTAGTATCTCTAGCAACACGTCCTTCTCAGCAGGATGCATCCACTAGCGCATGTGGGGGTCAGTGTCAGAACATATTTTATGCCCTCCATCTCGTTAGGAGCAGAAGGCCTCTCCCGATGTGGTCACCAGTATGTTATGAGTATTTCATCTTAATGTATATGTATTGTTAGATCGGGGGCTACTCAATCTTTTGTGACACCTTATATTGCTATTAGTTTCAGACTCAGTCCCGAAATCCTATCCGAACCCTTCTCAGTTTTTACTCCAATCGATGACTCAGTTATAGCTCTACGGGTATACAAAAATTGCCCTATCACAGTCCTTCAAAAGTCACCCGAGTTGATCTAGTAGAATTAGACATGACTGATTTCGATGTTGCCTTTGGTATTAATTGGTTTCATGCATGTTATGCCTTAGTGAATTGTAGAAGCCGTATGGTAGAGTTCTAGTTTTCGTGTGAGCCATTTCTGGAATGGAAGGGTAGTTCAGTTGTTCCTATAGGTCGCTTTGTTTCCCACCATTAGGCCAGGAAGATAATTTCTAAGGGTTGCATGTACCATCTAGTTCGGGTTAAGAATTCTACATCCAAGACCCCGAATCTTCAATCTGTCCTTGTTGTATGTGAGTATCCGGAGGTTTTTCCAGATGATCTACTAGGAGTCCCTCTCGAGCAGGAGATCGACTTTGGTATTGACCTTCTTCCCGATGCGTAGCTATATCCATTCCTCCTTAC
>JACEIK010003668.1:117916-138775 GCA_018107945.1 Datura stramonium | reverse complement strand
TTTACAGCCGTTATATAGCCCGTTGATTCCGTGAATCTGAGTTAGAGCCAGCCAGGCACCAGATGTGCTTAGGCTCAGTAGTCTAGCAGTTCAGGTCCTACCAGGGCACCAGGTGCCAGTCATACCCCCCAAGGTGGGACGTGACAATTTCATGGATTTAGGCCTTTGATCAGAATATAGAGGAGCTTAGAAAACGTCGGTACACCATGGAAAGGACAGGTTAGGAGCAACGTCGGAGGGCTAGACCCGCAAATTTTCAACATACTTTCAGGGTGGGCCCAGGCCTAGTTTATCAGGTAGGCCACCTAGGACCCCGTTCCAACAGTAACAGGGAAGCATATCAAATTGTCGTGGGAAGTTAGGTCTTGGCGAGAGTTCACAAGCACCAGGCTCGTAGCAACAGAGGGGGCCAAACCAGATGGGACCATCAGTGCCAAGTTGCAGTACCTGTCATAGGCTGCATCTAGGAAGGTGCAGGTATGGTTCCACCGCCTGTTATTCTTGTGGATAGGAGGCACACATAATAAGAGATTGCCCGACTAGACGCCAGGGCGGTCTGGACCAGTAGAATAGGTCCTCAGTGGGTTCATATGCCCCAACACTTTCTGCAGGGCGCAGGCCCTCAGCTCCAGCTGGTAGAGGCCAAGGTAGGTTAGGGGCATCTAGTTCAGGCAGCGGTTAGGATTGCACATATGCACTACCGGGGTGACAGGAGTTAGAATCATCGCTAGATGTTGTGACAGGTATACTAGATGTTTGGTCTCGCTCAATTTATGCCTTAATAGATCCGGGCTCCACTTTGTCGTATGTTACTCCGTTAGTAGCCCGTAAGTTTGATATAGTGCCATAATTGCTTTAGTGACCCTTCTCAGTGTCTACACCTGCCGGTAACTCTATTATTACAAAAAGAATTTATTGGGGTTGTCAGTAGAGATTATTGATCGTCAGACCTTAGCAAATCTAGTAGAACTAGAAATGATTGATTTTGATGTAATTATGGGTATGGATTGGCTGGCACCATGTTACGCCACTGTAGAGTGTTGGACCAGAATTGTTCGATTTCATTTCTTGGGAGAGGTAGTGTGAGAGTGGAGAGGTAATACAACTATGTCAAAAGGTAAGTTCATATCCTATCTTTGGGTGAAAAAGTTGATAACAAAGGGTTGTATCTACCATATTGTTAGGGTTCGGGATATGCAAGAAGAATCCCTGACTCTCCAGTCTATTCTAGTGGTTAATGAGTTCCTAGGTGAATTTCCTGGCATCCCTCCAAAAAGGAAATCGATTTTTCTATTGACTTACTACTAGGTACTCAGCCTATATCTATCCCTCCATACCAAATGACTCCTGCTGAATTGAGAGAATTGAAAGAACAACTGAAAGATCTGTTAGATAAGGGCTTTATCTAGCCGAGTACGTCACCGTGGGGTGCGCCAATTCTGTTTGTGAGAAAGAAAGATGGCTCCCTCTGCATGTGCATAGACTATAGACAATTGAACAAGGTTGCTATTAAGAATAAATACCCACTTCCTAAGATAGATGACTTGTTTTATTAGTTGCAAGGGGAAAAATATTTTTCCAAGATTGACTTAAGGCAGGGTATCATCAGGTGCGGGTTCGAGAGAGAGATATCCCCAAGACATCTTTCAGGACCAGGTATTGTTATTTTAAATTCCTAGTCATGTCCTTCGGGTTGACAAATGCCCCAACAGTGTTCATGAATCTGATGAACAACATCTTCAGGTTGTATTTAGATCTATTTGTGATAGTATTCATTGATGACATCTTGGTGTATTCTCATTCAGAAGTAGAACACAGGAATCATTTGCGAATGGTACTTCAGATTCTCAGAGATTCCCAGCTATATGTCAAATTCTCTAAATGTGAGTTTTGGTTAAATTCTGTAGCTTTCTTGGGACACATTGTATCAGAGGCTGGTATTCAGGTTGATTCGCATAAAATAGAGGCAATAAAGACATGACCTAGACCTAAAACTCCAACGGAGGTTTGCAGTTTCCTGGGATTAGCCGGGTACTATAGAAGGTTTGTAAAAGGATTTTCTACCCTGCCAGCGCCTTTAACTAAATTGACTCAGAAAGCAGCCAGTTTCAGTGGACCGAGGCCTGTGAGCAGAGTTTCCAAGAATTGAAAAACAGATTTACATCGGCACCAGTGTTAGCTTTTCTATAAGGTTCAGAGGGTTATTCTATATGTTGCGACACTTCAGGCATTGGGTTAGGGTGCGTTCTGATGCAACACAGGAAGGTAATTGCGTATGCTTCAAGGCAATTAAGAAAATATGAAAAGAATTATCCCACCCATGACCTGGAGTTAGCTGCAGTGATTCACGCCTTAAAGATATGGAGACATTACTTGTATGGTGCATGTTGACATTTTTACTGATCATAAAAGCCTTCAGTATATTTTCACGCAGAAAGAGCTAAATTTGCAGTAGCGTCGTTGGCTAGAATTGTTGAAAGATTATGATGTGAATATTTTGTATCATCCAGGGAAAGCTAATATTGTAGCAAGTTCCCTTAGTCGCCGATCCATGGGCATTTTAGCACATCTGAGGCCATAACAACGAGAAATGGCTCGAGAATTGCACCAGCTAGCCAGTTTAGCAGTTCAGATAGTAGACACGGAGGATAAGGGGGCTATAATTTAGAATACAACAGTATCATTCCTGGTTGTAGAGGTAAAAGAGTGGACGTACAAGGATTATTATTTAGTACATCTCAGAGATAAGGTTCAACAAGGTGAATCATCAGCTTTTGAGATAACTAAAGACAGGGTTTTGAGATACAGAGGTCGCCTCTGCGTTCTAGATGTAGCAGGACTCCGCCAGCAGATTGTGGGAGATGTACATTACTCTTGTTACTCTCTTCATCCAGGTTCGACAAAGATGTACCATGAATAAAAGAGATCGACTGGTGGCCTGAAATGAAGAGGGGTGTAGCTGAATTTGTAGCACAGTGTCCTAATTGCCAGCAAGTAAAGGCTGAACATCAGAAATCGCGCGAATTAACTCAGGAGATTGCTATACCTATGTGGAAATGGGAGGCAGTTAATATGGATTTTGTGATAGGATTACCCAGTACTAGGCGCAAATTTGACTCTATTTGGGTTATTGTTGATAGGTTGACGAAATCAGCTCACTTTTTGCCAGTCCAGACTACATTTTTAGTCGAGGATTACGCTGAGTTATATATTAAAGAGATAGTCCGATTGCACGGTGTCTCAACATCTATCATTTTAGACAGAGGGGCACAGTTTACAACTAGATTCTATTATTCATTTCAGAAAGGTTTGGGGACATAGGTTAATCTGAGTACAACATTCCATCCTCAGACAGACGGTCAGGTATAAAGAACCATTCAGACGCTCAAGGATATATTATGGGCGTGTGTTCTAGATTTTGGAAGAAGCTGGGATGAGCATTTACCCATCATTGAATTTGCATATAATAACAACTACCATTTTGCAATTTAGATGGCACCTTATGAGGCATTATATGGGCGAAAATGCAGGTCCCCCATCGGATGGTTTGAGGTAGGAGAGGCAGAGTTAGTCGGACCAAATATGATCCACCAGTTAGAAGAGAAAGTAAAACTTATTAGAAAACGGCTACTGAGAGACCAGAGTCATCAGAAGTCCTACTCTGATGTGCGACATAGAGACTTGGAGTTTAATATAGATGATTTGGTATTTCTTAAAGTGTCGCCGGTGAAAGGCGTGATGAGATTTGACAAGAAAGCAAAGCTCAGCCCAAGGTTTATTGGGCCGTATCGGATCCTCAGAAGGATAGGCCGTGTGTCATATAAGTTAGAGTTGACTTCAGAGTTAGAGTCTGTTCACCCAGTCTTTCACGTGTCTATGTTGCGAAAGTGTATGGGGGCCTGTCCCAAGTTGTGCCAGTTGAGGATGTTCAAGTAATTGAGGGGTTAGCCTATAAAGAAATTCCAGTTGCAATATTAGATAGACAGGTTCGTAGACTGATAAATAAAGATTTAGCCTCCGTTAAAGTACTATGGAGGAACAAAAATAAAGAAGAGATGACCTGGGAAGCTGAGGATGACATGAGGTCTAGATATCCTCATTTGTTCCAGGATTGATTCAGATTATGCAGTTAAGGTGACGTTGTTATTCAATTGTTATTTTACTACTTATGTTATCAGTACTGTTTAGCTGGCTACCTCCTTGTGGTCAAATAGCTATTTATAGTGTCCTGTGAGGTGCCTATGTTGGAATTTTCTACGTTTCAAGTTTTCTGATAGTCCATATTATAGAGGAGACTCTGCCAAAATTTTTCTATGTACTAGTTAAAAGAGTTAACTCCTTTAATCCTGAAGATGGCATTCAAGGACGAATGTTCCTAAAGGGGGGGGGGGGAGGATGTTACACCCCGTAAATCTCCGTAGTACGATTGTCGTGTGCGCATCTACATGGAGAATTTTAACATATGAAACACCTGAGAGAAGGCTCGGGAGTGGAACACACGAGTGCGACGTCAAACGGACGGGATGACTGAAGCCTGGGATCCGGTGCGCTGGGCGTTGCGTCGCACAGCCTGCCCTAGCGCAGGTAGTGGCGCGTCGTGCCCCTAAGGCAGTGCGATGGGGGGCATTCTGCACACCCCCCGACCACTACCTAACTATATATATATCCTCCCTTAGTTCAAATTGGATCATTTGTAATATATACCCACGGCTAATAACAGGGAGTACATGCAACTTTCTTCGTATTTTTGTCTGATTACACTACCAAATGCCGTCCAAACACAAATTAACTTTGGGTAATGAGTTCTAGGCCTATGGGAAGCATTACTACAGAGTTATTTCTCGAAACTTTGCTTGGCATACTGGAGGAACTCGTCGAGTAAAGTTGTTAGAATTACTCCAAATTGACTTCTGAATGGCCACAGACATTAGATAAGCACTTCTCCCTTCTAAGCTCTCGCGAAATTATAGGTTTTCCACCGAGTTATTCGAAGTTGAATTATAGTAAATATTATTATCGAAAGTTATCATTATTTGCCAAAGTTAGTATTAAAATTATCCCTATTCTCTCAGTATCAGGGCTGCAGTTGGATAGAACTGCCTATTACAAGTTGAAACTCGCCAGTTAAACGAAAGTCGACACTCGAGGTATGTAAGCCTATCCTTTTCGGCAAGTTACGTTTTCCGTAAATTTAGTATGACTTGTTTATCTATAGTACTTCAGAGTAAACTTATTGTGGTCAGCTGTTATGAATTGAATTGAGGTGATAACGATGATATAGTAACCCTTTTCAGAGTTAACCCTAATCAACTTGATTGCTGTATATGATATTCGGGGTTTGAATGTTGTTGCCTATAGGGTTATGCCCGCAGGAGCGGTATGATGTCCGGAGGGACCAGAGTGAGGCCGTTAGGGTAGTATCCAGTTTTTAGAGCTTACATGATGACCCATAGTTGAGCCAAGGCTTGGGGTCCAGCTACAAAAGTTATATTATGACCCATAGTCGGGCCAAGGCTCGGGGTTCAGCTACAACAATGATATTATGACCGATAGTTGGGCCAAGGCTTAGGGTCCAGCTACAGCGGTTATATTATGACCCATAGTCGGGTCAAGGATCGGGGTACAGCTACAAAACTTACATTATGGGCCATAGTCGAGCCAAGGCTCGGGGCCCAGTCACAACAGCTATAGTGTGATCCATAGTTGAGCCAAGGCTCGGGGTCCAGTTACATAGCCTAGACGACTCAGACACATACATAGTTACAGGAGCCTATTAGGCTTAGATACAACTTTAGAGAACGAGTATGCCTAAGTACAGCATGCTTACGTATCTTTAGTATCCAGATAGCAGGAGAGTGCATTGTTTGTACTTGTCGGGGCTTTGGGGGCCCAAGTAGGTTATTCTGTGTTACTTGTACCTTCCAGGATTACGGGGGCTTGGTTAGGTTCTTGTTTGTATTTATATACTTGTTAGTTAGATATTTTAGACGGTAAGGTTACTCAGGTTAAATTCTTACCCTCCTCCTTGATTACTTGAGTTTTATCAGCTTTTAGTCAGTTATTATTTTACTTACATACATATTCAGTACATACTGTACTAATGCCTATACTTGGGGCGCTACATTACTTGCTACAGGTGCAGATAGACGCAGTTCAGGGCATTCTTAGCCATCAGCTGGAGTTAGCAGTTGACTCAGCTCCTTTCCTCTAGAGTTGATAGTTAGAAGAGGTTTGTTATTTTGTTGTACAGTTTAAGGGTAGGTCGGGGCCCTGTCTCGACCACTATTCCAATCTTAGAGGCTTCCAAGCTACAGACTTCCAGTGATTAGTTTTTGTTGTTGTCCGTGTGGGGTGTTACACCCCGTAAGTTTCTAAAGTTTAGTCGGCCTATTCATATGTTGGTTGAGAGTTTTAGAGTGCCATACTTACGAGGAAAGGGCCCGGGGAAAGGCCAAACGAGTGCCAAGTCGGGATTTTGCTAGAGGAGGCCGAACCAAGCTGCCCAGAGGGGCAAAGTGGCACGAAGGTGCTCCTCCGCGTTAGCCAACGTGGCACGGAGCAGAATCAACATATTGGTCAGCGTGCCACGTCGCCTTGTCTGCTTCCTCAAGTATATAAAGGCCTCACACTAGAAGTTAGATTATTTTTCATTTATTCTCGGCCAGCAAAGGTAAGAACGAAGGAGAACATTGGGAAATCATCTGATTACGCCGCTAAACGCCATCCAAATCTAAATTAACTCCGGGTAGTGAAGTATAAGGCTGCAGAGAGCATCGCTGCGCAGTTATTTTCTTAAAATACGCCCGACAAATCATCGTCCCGCTAAGCCAGAGTCAGTGTAATTGCTTCAAACTAGTGTCAATATGATCATAGGCTTAAAGTAAGTATTTCCCCCTTCTAGATTCCCGAGAAATTACGAGTTTTTGATCGTTTTTTGATAAGTTGAAGTTCAGTCAATATATATNGTAATGATGTTGGCCCTATTCTTCCATTAATATGATTACAGTTGAGAAGGACAGTTGAACACGAGTTGATACGCATTAGTTAGTCAGAAAATGGCGAACGAGGTATGTAAGGCTTAACTCTCGGCAAGTATCCTAGTCGTACAGTGTTACGCCTTATGTTCTCGAATAGAAATAATGTTCTCAGATTCTGCAGATAGTTTATACCATTAGGTTGTTATTCGGTATGTTGTAATTAGCTGTTTTGATATACATATATAAATATCAGATATGTTGTGAGTAGCTGCTAATAGGGATTACAGTTACATAAAATCTGGTTAGCTGTTAGAAAACATATACAGATCGTACTACAAGACCCATCGCTGAAAGGGAGCAGGTTAAATGTGATTCGCATTATGAACGCTATAGAAATTCTTTTAGTTCTCAGTTTATTGTGATGGTAGACTTATATGTTTGTTGCCAAGCCTAGACTTCAGAAGCTCGCAAGAGTTATTGGCCTGAATTAGTTGGTTAAATAGTATGGGTGTAGTTAGGCGGTCTAATGACCAGTTGGCGCCTGTATTGGCAGGAAAGCATCCCTAGAGGTCATTGACGTTATCGCACGTTCCAAAACTAGAAATAGAGACAGAATAGGTATATTCTAGAGTTAGCGACACCAGGGTTCTCCAGTGTATTGAGTGATTTCCCGCCATCCCTTTAGCCTTATCAGTGATTGTCAGTCTTAGTCCACCTAACAATTATCATGTAGGACGCCCAGCAAACCAGCCCAGTCGTCCAAGTCAAATGAACCCGTGGGTACCCCAAGGAGGGGTCCACATAAGTAGTCAGTGACGGGCCAACACCCTAGCCGATTCTTGTAAGGTATTCAGGTAAGAGTGCCAGGAGAGGGCCAGTCTATATTGAATTGCCTATAAGATTGGGAATTGCCCAGAACAATAATATAGATCCGAGTGGATTCAGATAAGGCTTAAGGAGTCAGTAGTACTCTGCTAGTATAGTGTTAACCACAAGTTAAGGAGATCGGTAAGCTCCATATAAAGGACTAGGATGCCGATCGCGTAGAAGTAAGTTCGACCAAGGCCAGCCCTAGTGTTGTTTAATTAGAAGAATAAAGTAGTTAGCTATCCGCAACCCCAAAGTTATTCATGAGTTAGAGATGTCCGAATGTGACATTCAGAGTATTGTTAGGCCACTTCAAACCTCGCTATATTTAGCCCAGACTATTAGAGATCATGATCACTATCAGGTTCCTTTGATCAAATACGGGCGCATGGCGTGCCTGCAGACAGCCATACAGATTATCCCAGAAGTGAGTAGCATTAGCATGAGGCCAGAAGGCCAGATACGCTCTCTTTATACAGATAGCTTGATGTGTTAGTATAGCACCTGGGTTGGGGTTGCCCTCAGTTAGAAGCCTTCCATGACCGCCCCAGGGTTAATAGCTGCACCAACTCGCCCGCCAGGGGCGAGGATACGTCGCTTTACGGAGCGGCATGCCGTCCGAAAGGGACGAAGATGGGGATCCAGATCCTCATATTGCCGTGGTTGGCCTTATACACACCCCCGCTGAGCGTTTAGGCTTGGGGTGTAGATATCAGGAGTCCTCCGGACTCAGACACAACTACAGTTCAGGAGCCAAGTAGGCCCAATTGTAGACCCAAGGGACCGGTAGGTTGGCCAAAGTACCAGTAGAGTTGTAGACNTGTAGACACCTGAGTAGGGGTATATAGATTGAGATGTGCTCGCCAGGACTTATGGGGGCATGAACGAGTTATTCTGTGCTGATTGTACCTCCCGGCTTATGGGGGCTAGGTGGGGTTCTTATATGAATTCTTGTCTGCTAGCTGTAGTGTATAAATGTGTAAGTATGTAGTCTTAGCTTATGTACATGTAGTGTCAGTTAGGTGCAGATTACGAATCAGCAGGCGTACATGTTAATCTTTCGGCTCTTCTTTTTATTTACTTCTAGTCCTATTCAGCTTATCTATTTCCTTACATACTCGGTACATATTGTACTAACGCCCTTCCCGGGGTGCTGCATTACTTGCCTGTAGGTACAGATAGACGAGGAGAAGGTCCCTCGTAGTTCCAGTCAGCCATACAGACCCGTCAGCTCCCTTCTTCCGGGGGCTGGTGTGATAGAGGTTTATTCCTTTTGTTTGTACAGTGTGGGTAGGTTGGGGCCCTATCCTGACCATCTTATTACTCCTAGAGGTTTGCAGATTGTGTTAATTCCCTGGGGTTAGATGACATCGGCTATGTGGGTCCCATATGTGCTTTAGATGCTGTGTGTTGGCCGTGTGGGGCCCTGTTTAGCTGTTGATTGGCGACCTTGTCTGCCCGCATAGAAATCCCTATGATTTTTTTGTCTTTGGTTAGTTGTTTATTTTCACAGGGGCTATAGGCCTTGTCGGCCGGGGGTTGTATTTACAACCGCTATATAGCCTATTATTTTCTTGATTCTAGAGTTAGAGTCAGTCCTGCACCAGAGGTGCTTAGGCTTAGTCAGCTCGGCAGTTCAGGTCTTAGTAGGGCACCAGGTGCCAGTCATGCCTCCCAAGGTGGGGGCGTGACATGGGGCCTATGTATGTTTTATTTCATGTGATGGCCGTGTGGGGCCTTGTTTAGCTGTCAGTTAGCAACCTTGTTGGCTATAACATAGTTTTAGTTGACTATTTTCATTCAGTTATAACTAGACAACATGGTGGTCTTGTCGGCCCACATAGGATCCCTGTTATTGTGTTGTTGCTGGTTAGATGTCTTTTTTATAGGTGGCCTTGTCGGACAGAGGTTGTATTTACAGCTGAGATATAACACGTCATTTCTTGAAATGGGCTGCAGGCGTGCACCATAAGTGCACTACGCTAGTCAGGTTAGTCCAGATCCGAATGTGGCACTATGTCCCAGTCATGCCTCCCAAGGTGGGACATTAAAGCTATCAAAGAAACGCTTATATCATTTCCTAGACTCATTATTCTTATTTCATTTTGTACACACACCAGGCAAGTTCTAGATATCAAATTGAAAGCATGGACTATACTACAATTCCTCACTCTCAAAATGGCACATATTATTTAACAATGGAAATCAAGATTACATAAACACATATATCCATATTGCATGCATAACATAATTAAGCCCAATTTTAAGCATAGGAGTCAAGTTTCAAAAGACTAAGTTTTTTTTAACTTTTTATGCATTTTTGAGTGAATCATGCAAAGTCTCAATAATACCTAAGTGAAGAACCTAGCATTTGTAAGGTCAAGTTCCGGTATTCCTAATGACTAATTTTCTCATAAGACGGTCGTCATCCATCAATTATTGGGAGAAGTCATGACTCTTTGACTAAAAGCTATTAAAAATCCAGACTCTCTAGTTGGTTCTAAGGGACTATTCACCAAAAAGGTACCGAAAACAAAAATCAGTGAAACCCAAAACAAAATAAAACTAAAAAAACTACTAAAAATAACCCAAGTATGCAAGATAAGTCATGATCACCGAAAACCCTAGGCCCACCATGTGCAGATTTAGCAGTTAAAGCATGCATGGTAATGAAGTTTACTTCTCCTAATCCACACTTAATTGGGTGCAGTGTCCCCAGTACTAAAATAATAAAGCATAAAGTAAAGAGCGAAAGAAGAACTCGCTAGTCCTTTAATCCTTATATTAAGTGGGAGTACTTATGTTTTAACAGGCCAGCGCATCGTGCGCTCCAGTGCAGTGAAGAAATATTGCGTCGCGCACCCCAGTGCTGTCTAGGCACACCTCGTGTCACCCTTCAAGGTGATGGAAGACTCGCCGCATCACACTGTTCCACACGGAGCTTGACCTGTGAATTGCGCGGCTCCGCACGACGTTTGGCCTACATCTTTTATGCTTCCCTTTCCCTTGGACCTATGACCTATTTCTCGCACACTTAAACAAATACATCAACTCTAAAAATCAGAAATTAAATTACCTTGTGTTGCCTCCAAAGAATCACTTGATTTAATATCACGGCGTGACATCATCAATTTTACCACTTTTCTTTTCATTTGAACATATGAATTGCACCCCTAACTACTTTTCCAGTTTTCTGCTCTTCTTGAGGGGTGGTGGTGTAAAATTAGAGGCACCATGCAATAGATATCGCATCATGCACTTCTTGGCCCTTGAAGGAGGGATGTGCTCTTGCCCTTTTGGCATGACAAACTTTAGAATGAAGCAATTGACCTTCCTCTCAAAAATCCTCCACAAACTCAGTTGCCTCAATTTTTGTATGGTCAACTAGTACAATATTGAATACTGATTGGAATATGGTCTAAGTAACTACACTTTGAAGTGTGCCTCCTTCTTGACATCCTCACTCTCAAGTGCACTAGAGTCCTCAAAAATAATTTGATCATCCTCTCTTTGCCCCTCTAGTGTCACTTCTTCAATTGTAGCATCTTGCGTTATTGTTGGGTTGGTTGGTTGGCAATCCTCGCTTACCATTTCCACTTTGTCAAGTTTTGATTCATGATGGGAATTTTGTAATTCTTGAAAAAATCCTTCCATGGAAAAATCCATGTTTTGGAGATCTTCCTCATCACTATGTTGTACTTTTTCCCACCAATTAGCCAAGACTCGACCCCATTTTTCACTCTTTTCCATATGCCTCTTAATATCTCATCAACTTCTTCTTCTTCTTCTTCTTCTTCTTCTTCTTCTCTTAGAGATCTAGAGATTTCTTCTTCAAATTGTTTCTCTTCTTCAATTTCACAATTTTCATTGTGGTTGTAAAGATATTTTGGCTAAACCATTGAGATCAAACTCTCTTCTTCAACCATTTCTTCTTGAGGAGTAAACAGTTTCTTGGGCATTGAGGAATCAACATCTTTCTCCTAGTTAGACTCCTGCTCAAAGAAATCTCAGAGCATGGCTTCCATGTGTTCAATTATAGTGCTTTGTCCTTCACATGCCATGTTGTCGTCCCTGTCAAACTCAAAAGCACAACTAGAATTTTCGTTATAACAATTGGGTCGATAAGAAAAATAATTGGGACAATCACTCCAATGTCCAGCTTGACCACCACATAAAATGCAATTATACCCATCATAGAAGTGAGAAGGTGTACACATCTCTCTTATGGGGGAATATTTACAATATTGATGAAAATAGGGTCCTCCATTATGATACCTCGAAGGTTCCTAAGACTAGATCAAGATTTGAAATGTGTTAAGCAGAAGAAAGGAAAATTTTTCACAGGAAGACTCGTGGTACAAGTCGTTATGGGAAGGTACGACTCGTAGGAAGTGTTCATGGTTTAAATCTACAGGAGGAATCCAGTGACAATGAGTCAAGGTACGACTCGTAGGATCATGTTATGAGTCATAGGTTAAACTGTGGTTTGAGGAATGAGTTACCCAGGTTGGAAGGTATGAATCATTGTACGACCCATTGTAGGAAATAACGAGTCGTGGCCTGCACCAGTGAGAAAGAAATGAGGATCTTGGAAATAGTAATCACGGGTGGATCTAATTACTCGTAGGTTGGTGGTACGAGTAATGGTTTGACCTATGGAGAACTTTAGAAAGTCAGGGAAGAGCAGTGGAGACTACAGAGTGTAATTTTCTGCAATTTAAGTAAGGGTACTTTCTTAATTCCTAAGCTATTAAGCCATAAACTACGTCATTTTAAGCTCTGTTAGAAGGGTTTTAAGAGGGTTAAACCCATTCTAAACCCTTCCCCTCCCATGCATGCAAGTCTAGACCTCTCTATTGAGGATCAAGCCTAGAACCCTTCAAGTTCTTCTCCATATTCTTTGGGCTTTCTAGGGCAAGTGTAGATTCAGTTCTTCCAGGTACGTGGGGCCATGATTGAGAGTTTCTTTCACTCTCATGCTCATAATTCTCCTCAGTTTCATGAATCAAGTCTCAATTCAAATTATGATCAAGAAATGATTTCAATCTAATTTCATAGAATTCTTACAAATTATTTATGGGTCGATTCCCTCTATGTTTAAAAGTATGTTTGATGATTAATGGGCAGATTCTATACATGTTTTGATTACAAATTCACGATTTCAAGTTTTAGAAAATTATGCCCAATTATGTAAGTTCATGAAAAAGTTAGTTTATGATTGATGATTTCGAGTAAGATGAAGTATCTAGCATGTATGTATATTTATAAATTACCCATATATGAATCTATGATTTTCACTGGTGAAGCCTATTTCAAGTATGCATGATCTTCAAATTTTGGATAATCCCACTCAGATTATGAATGTTTTCATGATTCAGTTTAGTTCTATAAATCAGCTTACCATATGGTTTTAGAGTCTATACTCCTACTTTCAACTTATGGTATGGTTTTAGCTTCATTGGAAAATGATGGTGAGCACTTTGGATACTTTTGGGAGCAGTGTCTAGCACCGAGTAGGCTAAGGGTTCATGAAAATCCTGAGTATCAGAACTACGCACCAGCGTAGGATTTCACATTTACTTTGGGACCTCATTAAGTAGTCTTTTTCATGGGTGTAAAGCGCACCACACTTATGGGGAAGAAGCTATAAGACGTTTTAGGAAATTTTCCTTATTTTATGATCTATATCGTGTGATAAAGTAACTCTCTATCCTTATATCTCGTGATATACACGTTTGCAGAATCATGCCTCCAAGCCAAGTAAATGGTAGAAGGATGGAAAATGGAAATGGAAATGGCAATAGGGATGAGCATCAATAGGCCCCGCCAACACCAGCAGGTCATTTGCCCGAGCAGGTCTCTCATGCCTAGTTTAGGGAAGCTTTTCAAATGTGGGTCAGGCTTTGACCGCTCAGGTTAATCAGCAAGCAGTGGCCCATATCCCTCGTAATGGGAGCACAGCGACAAGCCGATTTTGGGATTTCCTCAGGATGAGTCCCCCTGAGTTCCTTGGGTTGAGAGTGGATGAGGACCCACATGAGTTTCTGAAAGAGGTACAAAAGATTACCCAGTTTATGGCGGTGACAGGAGAAGAGAGCACCAACTTAGCCTCCTATCAGCTAAAGGGGGTTTCTTATATTTGGTACCATTAGTGGAGAGATGTTAGNTAGGGAGGTGGCTACAGTCATTGTAAAACAAATACCCAACAAGAGTCGGGGTCGAATTCCATAAGGATTGGGGCTAGATTCACCAAATGTTGTAAATTAGATGTTAGAGCAGTGGGCGCAGTTCCTGTGAGTTGGGATGAGTTCATGACTGTCTTCTTAGGCAAATTCTTTGCTAGGGAGTTGAGAAAGGCAAAGGCGGTGGAGTTCGTCAATTTTAGGAAAAATGATATGACTGTCTAAGAGTACACCTTATAGTTCATCTGGCTGTCCAAGTATGCGCCGGAGATGGTGGCAGACTAGAGGGCCCGTATAAACAAATTTGTGTATGGAGGGTCTAACTTGTTGGTCAAGGAGTGTAGGACTGTGATGCTGAACAATGATCTTGATTTCTCCCGATTGGTGATATACGCCCAGTAGATAGAGGCGGATCAGATGAAGGAAAGGGAGAGAGAGGCCAAGAGGGCTAGGACAGGAAGCTTTGGATTTTTCCAGTGGAGGTCTAGTGGCGGATATCGTCAGCAGTCTCACCAGAGATCATCAGCCCCAGCGCCGTCATCAGCCAGTGTTCCATCCAGGTCTAAGCGCGGTCAGAGGGGAAGGACATCAGGCTCTTGAGGTTAGGGGAGAAGGACAATAGAGCCCAACATTCTAGTTTGTGGCAGATGTAGTAGGAGGCACACCAGACAATGCTTAGCAGGTTTAGGTACATGTTTTGGGGGCAAGATGCCTGACCACATGCTTAGAGATTGTCTAGCAGTCAGATAGGGCCATGGTAGAGACCGTGACCCAGCTACCAGTTCAGCAGCTCCACCAGCACGCTTAGCTCAGTAGGGTGCATCCACTAGTGCAGGTGGTAGTCAGCGCCAGGACAAGTTTTATGCCCTGTCATCACGTTAGGAGCAGAAGGTCTCCTCGGATGTGGTCACTAGTATATTGCGAGTATTCCATCTTGATGTATATGCATTGTTAGATCCAGGTCTACTTTATCTTTTGTGATTCCCTATGTTGCTATTAGTTTCAGAATCAATCCCGAAATTCCATCAAAACTCTTTTCAGTCTATACTCCAGCGGGTGACTCGGTTATAGCTCGACCGATATACAAAAATTTCCCTGTCACGGTCCTCTAGAAAGTCAACTTAGCTAATTTAGTAGAGTTAAACATGACTGATTTTGATGTTATCTTCGATATGGATTGTTTGCATGCATGTTATGCCTCCGTGAATTATAGAACCTGTATGGTAGAGTTTCGATTTTCGGGCAAGTCAATCCTAAAATAGAAGGGTAGTTCAGTTGTGCTTGTAGGTCGCTTTGTTTCCTACCTTAAGGCCAAAAATATGATTTCCAAGGATTGTTTTTACCATTTAGTTTAGGTTGAGGATGCAACGTCTGAAACCCTGATTCTCCAGTCAGTTCCTATAGTGTGTGAGTATTCAGAGGTTCTCCCAGATGATCTACCAGAAGTCCCTCCCAAGGGGGAGATTAACTATGGTATTGACCTTCTTTCCAATACGCAGCCTATATCTATTTCTCCATACAGAATGGCTCAAGTTAAGCTAAAGGAGTTGAAAGAACAGTTGAAGGATCTCTTGGATAAAGGATTCATTAGACTTAGAAAGTCCTCATGGGGTGTGCTAGTTCTATTTTCTTGAAAGAAGGATGGATCTCTTCGTATGTGCATTGACTATCGACAGTTAAACGAGGTTACAATCAAGAAAAAATATCCCCTCCCCAAAATTGATCACTTGTTTGACCACCTTCAGGGTGCTAAGTGCTTCTTAAAGATAGACCTCATATCCGGTTATCATCAGCTCAGAGTTAGGGAGAGTGACATTGCAAAGACAACTTTTTGGACTCGTTATAGTCGCTATGAGTTTGCAGTTATGTCTTTTGGACTAATGAATTCCCCTGTAGCTTTTATGGATTTGATGAAAAGGGTGTTCAAGTCATATTTGGACATGTTTGTGATTGTATTCATAGACAACATTCTCATATACTTTCAGAGCGAGGAGGAGCATGCCGCTAATTTGAGGATTGTACTACAAACCCTCATGGATCGCCAGCTGTTCACTAAATTCAGCAAATGTGAGTTTTGGTTGGATTCAATCGCATTTTTGGGCCATGTGGTGTCAAGTGAGGGTGTGCAGGTGGACTCTCAAAATATAGAAGCTGTAAAGAATTGGCCTAGACCAGTTAATCCTTTGGTTATTAGGATTTTCTTAGGTTTAGCTGGCTATTACAGGAGGTTTGTTGAAGTATTTTCATCCATTGTAGCTTCACTGACTAAATTGACTCAGAAGAAAATCAAATTTCAGCAGTCGGATGTCTGTGAGATGAGTTTTCAGGAGTTAAAGGCTCGACTCACTTCAGCCCCAGTGTTGATTTGTTGTGTATTGTGATGCCTCTAGGGTTGGTCTTGGATGTGTGTTGATGCAGCATGGTAACTTCATGCATATGCCTCTAGACAACTTAAGACTCCTGAGAAGAATTACCTAATGCATGACCTGAAATTGGCAATGGTGGTGTTCGCATTGAAGATTTGGAGGCACTATTTGTATGGGGTCCATGTGGACATGTTTACAGACCACAAGAGCCTATAGTATGTGTTCACTAAGAAGGATTTGAATTTGCAACAAAGGTAATGGTTAGAGCTGCTCAAGGATTGTGACATGAGTATCCTTTATCATCCGGTCAAGGCTAATATAGTGGCGGATGCTCTTAGCAGGCTGTCTATGGAGAGTATTTTGCATGTGGAGAATGGAAGGAAGGATTTGGTAAAATATGTGCATCGTCTTGCACGATTAGGGGTTCACCTTGTTGACTCGATGGATGGTGGTGTCATTGTCAGAATGGGTCAGAATTTTCCTTGGTGATTGTGGTCAAGGTTAGGCAAGATAAGGATCCTATTTTGGTGAATTTGAAGGAAGCGGTTCAGGATCAGAAGGTAAGAGGTCTTCTCCCAAGGGGGAGATGGTGTACTTCGTTATCAGGGTCATTTATATGTTTAAGATATCGATGATTTGAGAGAATGTATGTTGCATGAGGCTCGTGGTTCCCGATATTCTATACATCCAGATTCCACCAATATGTACCGTGACCTACGAAAATTCTACTGGTGGAATGGAATTAAGAAGGACATAGCGGAGTTCATAGCTAAGTTTTGAATTGTCAACAAGTGAAAGTGGAACATCAAAGACGTGGGGGTGTGCTACAAGACATCAGTATCCCTACTTGGAAGTGGGAAGAGATCAATATGAACTTCATCACAGGGTTATCTCGCACTCGTTGACAGCATGGCTCTATATGGGTGGTGGTAGATAGGTTGACAAAGGCAGCTTATTTCTACCAGTCAAAACTACCGATTCAGCAGAGGACTATGCTAAATTGTACATCTGAGAGTTAGTTCGATTGCATGGAATGAATTTATCCATCATTTCAGACAAAGGTACTCGGTTTACCTCACAGTTTTGGAGATCATTTCATAAGGGACTTGGTACTCAAGTCAAGCTCAGTATAACTTTTCACCCACAGACAGATGGTCAGGTTGAGAAAATCATTCAGAATCTTGAGAATATGTTGCGAGCATGTGTGATTGACTTCAAAGGTAGTTGGGATGATCATTTACCTCTTATCGAGTTTGCTTACAACAACAACTACCACTCTAACATTCAGATGGCTCAATTTGAGGCTCTTTATGGGCGGAGATGTAGATCGCCTACTAGTTGGTTTGAGGTATATGAAGCTACATTGATAGGAACAAATTTAGTTCATGAGGCTATGGAGAAAGTTCATCTCATAAGGGAAAGGCTGAAAACAGCTCAGATTCGTCAAAAGTCCTATGCTGATGTGAGGAGGAGAGAACTTGAGTATGAAGTTGATGATTGGGTGTTCTTGAAGGTATCTCCAATTAAGGGGGTGATGAGGTTCGGAAAGAAAGAGAATCTTAGTCCTTGATATGTTGTCCCATATAGGATTGTGAGACATGTTGGAAAGGTGGCCTATGAGTTGGAGCTACCAGCGGAGTTGGCTTCGGTGCATCCAATTTTCCATGTATATTGTTAAAGAAGTGCATTGGTGACCCGACTTTGGTGGTCCCGGTGGAGAGCATAGGTGTGAAGGATAACCTTAACTATGAGGAGGTTCCCATTGAAATCCGTGATCTTCAGGTTTGGAAGTTGAGGAAGAATGAAGTAGCTTTAGTAAAGGTTCTATCGAGAAATCAGCTTGTTGAGGAAGCTAAGTGGGAAGCCGAAGCAGATATGATGCTAAATACCCGCACCTTTTCCCTACTGATTCAGTTCCAACATGAGGTATAAGTTTCCTCCTTAATACTATATTTAGTTTCATGTCTAGTTCATATCTCTCAGTTCTTTTCATGTTAGTGCCTGTATGTGTGATTTATGAATTCAGTTTAGTTATGTATATCTGTCCAAAGTCAGTCACTCCGTTAGCTTTCAACTTAGATGTTTAGTGTTTGAGATTTTAGTTTTTTCCCCAGCGTTTCAGTATGTTTACCCCACATTTGAGGATGAATGTTCCCAAGGGGGAGATATTGTAATATCCTGAAGGTTGCTAAGACTAAACCCGATATTTGAAATGTGTTAAGCAGAAAAGAAGGAAACTTTTTCACAGGACGACTCGTGGTATGAGTCGTTATGGGAATATGCGACTTGTAGGAAGTGTTCGTGGTTTGAATCTTCAGGAGGAGTCCAATGACAACGAGTCAAGGTATGACTCATGGGATCATGTTACGAGTTGTAGGTTGAACCGTAGTTTGAGAAATGAGTTAGCCTAGTTGGAAGGTACGAATTGTTGTACAACCCATTGTAGGAAACAACGAGTCATGGCCTACACCCATGATAAGGAAATAAGGATCTTGGAAACAGTGATCACGGGTGGATCTAACGACTCATAGGTTGGTGGTACGAGTCTGGTCTGACCTATGGAAAACTTCAGAAAGTCGGGGAAGAGTAGTGGTGACTACGGATGGTAACCATTAATTGTGGTATCGAGGTACGACTCATGGTGTGGGTTGTGACACTTGGTGAAGTGTAATTTTCTGCGATTTAAGAAAGGGTATTTCTGTATTTCTAAGCTCCTAAGCCCTAAACTACACCGTTTTAAGCTCTGTTAGGAGAGTTTTAAGAGAGTTAAACCCATTCTAAACCCTTCCCCTCCCATGAATGCAAGTCTAGACCTCTCCATTGAAGATCAAGCCTAGAACCCTTGATGTTCTTCTCCAAATTCTTTGGGCTTTCTGGGGCAAGTGTAAATTCAGTTCTTCCAGGTATATGAGACCATGAATGAGCATTCCTTTCACTCTCATGATCATAATTCTCCTCAACTTCATGAATCAAGTCTCAATTCAAATTATTATCAAGAAGGAATTTCAATCTAATTTCAATAGAATTCTTACAAATTGTTTAAGGTTGATTCTCTCTATGTTTAAAAGTATGTTTGATGATTAAAGGGAATATTCTATACATGTTGTGATTATAGATTCATGAGTTTAACTTTTAGAAAATTAAGCCCAATTATGCAAGTTCATGAAAAAGTTAGTTTATGATTGATGATTTCGAGTATGATAAGGTATCTAGCATGTATGTATGTTTACAAATTACCCATATATGAATCTATGATTTTGACTAGTGAAGTCTATTTCAAGTATGTATGATCGTCAGATTTTGGGTTATCCCACTCAGATTAAGCATGTTTTCATGATTCAATTTAGTTTTATAAATCAGCTTACCATATGGATTTGGAGTCTATACTCCCACTTTCAGCTAATGGTATGGTTTCAGCTTCATTGAAAAATGATGGTGAGCACTTTGCATGTTTTTGGGAGAAGTGGCTAGTACCGAGTAGGCCAGGGGTTCATGAAAACCCCAGGTCTCAAAACTACGTGCCAATATAGGATTTCACATATACTTTGGGACCTCCATTGTGAGCTTCCCCTGCCCCGAAAGGGCCTTCAACTTGATATCGATATCATGGTAGCGCCCTTAGCCCTGACAAGGCTTTGGATGGCTCTGCCCACTTGAGTGTAATAGTTGGGATCACGTAAGCTCTATCGTGATAATGTCGGTTATATGATGAATCTTCCATTATTTCTCATGATCTCAATTATGCATGTCTATCAGTATGATATTATGTTTTTAGTAGGTTTGACTCAATGATCAGATTATCAGTTTTACTTATGAATTTCAATTTTAGCTTTAGGTCATTCAATTCAGTTATGAGATCTAATTTATGACTATTCATGTTTTCAGATATCAACATGTAGTCCCTACTCTTATGATGTTATGACTTATGTTAATATACATGATTTCAGTTTTTACTTATTTAGCCTAATTTACTCTCCATGCATACTCAGTACATTCCAAGTACTGACCGCATACTCTATATTGTATCATTTCATGATACAGGTCCTAGCGATCAGACTCAACCGCGCCGTTAGGCTTGCTCTCGTTCCAGTTCAGATCCTGCTTTGGGTGAGTCCTCATCATTCGAGGACTTCTATCTTTCAGTATCGTTATGTAAGTTTGTTTCAGACTTTTAGTGAGCTAGTTGGGAATGTTGACCCATCAGCTTGTCAGTGATATTAGAGGCTTTTCAGATAATTTTTAGTATCTCAGATTATTCGTATTGTCTATATTATGGTTGATTCGTATTCAGACTTCCACTATTTCAAAATTCAGTTATCAATTTTCTTAAACATTGATCTTTAGTTATCATGTTCATGCCATGGGTTGACTTGGAGCCATACATGGTTCTAGGTTTCATGTCTAGATTCGGGTCTATGTTCGGGGCGTGACATCCACAATATGGATATAGGTCATCAAGATATGGAT
>JACEIK010003668.1:83455-111639 GCA_018107945.1 Datura stramonium | reverse complement strand
GTCTCAATCCATTGTAAGAACTGGACATCTCAACCCACAAGCAACGACTAGAAATAACGGACGTCACTACTCACCACGGATTGTGGGATGCTCCGTGTTCAGCGGTCTAGAAAGTCAAATCCCAATTCTACTTGGAATAGAAGCTACAGAACGCAATTCAAATTCAAAAAGGAAAAACAAAGGATTAATGTACTATTATAAATACCCTTTATTTCATTTTAATTAGTTTCAATTATCACATTCAAGAGTGCAACATAGAATTCCATAGTTATAGTTCTGCACAATTCATACTTTACAAATTTGTGTATTATCTTAATGGATTTGTTAGAAATTCATCAAGTTCTTGAGACTCAACATAGCTTCGGAGATTTTTTTAACAAGTTTATATTATCATAATTATTTTTATAATTTCTTCTACATCTTTTGTTTTTATTCTCATAAACATGATGACTAAAATCTCTTAGCTAGGGTTGTGGGAATCATGATGGATTAACGAATGTAGGCAATAAAATAGTGATTCTTGATGGTGACTTGAGTGGATATTATTATTTTCTTCATTTTAATGCTTAAATGCCCGTATCTTCAACTTGCCCGACCAAGGAGGTTGAAGTTAGGAAAAGAGAATAACAATGACAATTTGAGGTTATTAACCCTCCTCTAAATTAGCTTGAGCTCTAACCGAGGATAGTTAAGTCAAGACTTACTCAAAGTTAAAATATACACACTTTAAGACCGAGAGGAGAGAACTGGAAAGTCCCTAACATCTATTGGTGGAGGCACCATATATAAAATTTAAGACTGAAAGGAGATAAGTGAAATTCATAAGCTAACAAACATTAGATGAACTAATCGTAAGTCTTACACAAAACTCATCAGTCTAGATCACTAGTAAAAGCTTACTAAGTTATGAAGTCATGAGGAACACAATCCTAGTNTATGAAGTCATGAGGAACACAATCCTAGTTTAGTCTTAGTAATTTGATAAACAAACTCAACAATTGTTAGCATTCTTTTCTTTTCATTTTTATTTGGAAACCCCTCTTTCAAAATATTGATTATAAGTTAGCTTATTTTCATCATTAACATATTGTCTCTGCCTATTCCTGGTGGGATCGACCCCAACCTTTGTTGGATTACTATATTTGACAGTGACTTCTTTATACTTTATTGTGAGGTGTAATTTGGGTGGATCATGGAGTCCACAAATAGCGGTGTTCAAGAATTGAAAGGGGAGGTATCTAAACTTTCCCAAATGGTAAGCTCCCATTCAGCTTCAATCAAACATTTGGAAGACCAAATAAATCATCTGTCCACCTAAATAAGCCCCAGAATGAAACAAACCCTTCCTAGTGACACAATGCTGAATCCAAAGAAAGATACCATTGTATGGCTATTTTCACAAGGAGTGGTAAGGTTGTTACTAATGTGGCTGATATTCCCAAAGTGGTTGTTGGGCCAAAATCAATTGAAGAATACTTGAGTGATGAGGTGTTGAACGCGTCTATTTGTGTTGAGGATGAGAAAGTGCTTGAGGAGGAAGAGGTTGAAACTCCTCCTAAGGATGTGAATGTTGATGAAGAGGGCAAGAGGGACCCCAATGCTAAAGGCCGAGATCCTAGAGTTCCACCTTCTTATCCTTAGTGGTTAACCAAAAAGAAAGAGGATAACTAGTTCAAGAAGTTTATTTATATGTTTAGCAAGTTGTCCATCAATATACCGCTGGTAGATGCATTACTCTAAATGTTGGGTTATGCCAAATTAAGGAAGGAGCTCCTGAAGAAGAAAAGAGTTGTGGATGCTGACACAGTGGAGGTGTCGCATTGTTGTAGTGCAGTGATAGCAAGCAACCTTGCTCCAAAAAGAGATGATCCTGGAGCATTCACAATGAGGTTTCTTATCCTGAAGAAGAAAATTTGACTCCCCTTGTGATCTTCAAAAAGTTAGGATTGGGAAGTCCCAAGCCTACCACAATGAGGTTTCTTATGGCTGATCGATCTACAAAGAGCCCTGTGGGAATTCTTGTGAATGTGTTGGTCAAGGTAGACATATTCATCAGTTACACACCAAAATTATTTTTGGTGATTATTTGATGTTTGTACGCTATATTAAGGAAATTACGGGTTCTATATTGGTCTTAGGTGAGGAGGGATACATGTATGAAAGGAAAAACGAGGAGTACGTGAAGTTCATAAGTAAGGGTCAAATTTAAGCGACCATATCTCCCAATCAATAATGAGTTAGGAGCCCCATGACCTATCAAATTAAATGTATTTGAGTTTAGTTTTCAGAACATCAAACAACTCATCAATCGAATTTTGGAGTAAAGGGTTATAGGCATTTTATGGTGGCACTGTCGAGCAGTGACGCGGCCACCACCCAGAAAAGGGCCACCGCTCAAGTATATAAAAATCCAATTTGTGGCTTATCTTTTATTTCACAACTTTTTCAGATTTGAGGTGATTTTGTATATTCTGCAATCCTCTATAATTTCCATAAAATAACTAAGGGAAAACAAGGAGAAACCTCAAGCACAATGCAACCAAATACAAGACAGGTTAAGAAGGTTGGTTTCCAAGTGTGCTAGGTGTGTTTGTGGAGCTCGTTTTGGTAGTTTTTTTGGGAGAAGTTGCTGCATTTTAAGAGCTGGTTACTGCCTATATGTTCACCTTTAAGTAGGTATTAAATCCAAGAGAAAATATAAGGGATGCACCCTCTTTAAACCCCTCAAATTGCAAGCAAAAGGGCTGGAATTTGGCAGCTTAGTGAGCTGCCGATTGGACTTTTTTGAGCTAAGTTCTTGCTCGTTTCTTATGTAGGATTTTTGCAGTTTATTTGTTTGGAAATATACCTCATGTTTAGGGGAGGACTACAGAAGAATTTAGTTAATTTTCCTCCTATATTCTCCCCTCAAAAGCTAATGGAAACAAGTAGAGAAAATGGCTAAATGTTGTGGATGTTGCCGTGTGTTGTTGTTGCTATATTGACTGCCTTTGGTATGTTACTTATGGCTGTATTCTGTGCTATAGATTGATCTTATTGTTGGCCTATAATTCCAATGGATTAAGGAGGTTTAAGGCTGGTCATTGAAATAGGAAATCGGCTGACAAAAAGTTCATTAGAAAAAGGTATGTTAAGGCGTCCTATCCTCGTTGTTCAAGCATGAATATGTACTACCAAAAGGGACAATATTCCTGTGTCTTCATACTCATACTGAAGCAAGTATAATTCTGTCCGAAGGGACAAAAGTTCATGACATTAAGTTTGAATCGTTGAACATGTTTGGAACAAGTAAATGTGAGATGAAATATGTATTACTTCCAATTGTGTTGTAGTTATAAATCGAGTATGAAGTCCCCTTATCGTAGGCACCGTGAGCCGGTCCTTTACTTGTCGAAGTAGAAATTCCTTATCATGTTTGTCCTTTATATTATGTATATGTAATGAGGTATGTGAGGCTAAAGGGAGATTCCATGATTTCTCTCCCTTAAACTAAACATCAGGTTATCGAGTTCCCGAATCCAAAATGTGCCTAAGTGTTGTCTATGGGGCTTGTTGAATTCCTTATATCACCCAAGCCTTCTTATAAGTGTGAAACTCATTGAGTATACACATCTAAGTATTATTTGAAAGGCTTATGTGATATATATGCTTATGTGCAACAATAAATTATGGAAGAGGCCTATTCAGGTCATAGTATCGAAATTTGTCATTTTTTATGCCAAATGTGTTTGGCAGACATAATATAAGCCTAGTCAGCTCCAGATATGAGAGTATGTACTTACCACTAACCTGGTATGTATGGTGGGAAGTTTTCCTTTGGCATATTTGATATATGAGACTTATAATCTTACCACCGACGCGGTTATGTTAGGTGGGCAGTTATCCTTTAGATATGAGACTATGACCTTACCACCGACGTGTTTATGTTATGTAGAAAGTTTCCATTCAAATATGAGACTATGACCTTACCACTAACGTGGTTATGTTAGGTGGGCAGTGTCCCTTCAGCTATGATACCTCTGAGACGGCCATCTCGGTAAGGAAGTATTGATTGACCAGAATAGGTCATTATTTAATTAGGGATTGTATAGCTTATGAAAAATGCATTGTGACTTTTATATGTGCTTACTTGATTGTATTCACACGATGTATCATATTTTGTTCAAATATCAACTTCCAGGGTCGCAGGTTGTATCTATTCCCTACTCTGGTTTTCATTATATTGGATGTATCTATGTTAACTATTTTAGCCTTACATACTGTTACATTTCATTTGTCCTACACCCCTTCACTTAGGGACACCTTTATGCAATCGTGCTGCAGGTACATGTAGAGGCTTAGATCGACAGTCACAATAGAAGCCTAATTTTAGTAGAGTAGTCGTATGCTCCTTTCTTCCCAGAGCTATGTTTCCTTCTTGACTGTTTGAGTTGTGTACAGTTGGGTACACCAGGGACTTGTCCCGTGCATTTCAGTTACCTATTCTTTAGAGGCTTGTATGGACTAATTGTATAACTGTTTGGGTTGTGTGGCCTTGTTGGCCTTTCATTGTGCAGTTTAGCTTATTGGATCCTTGTTGGCTTTTAAGTTATTTAATTGTTATTGCAGAGACCTCACGAGTCCAATATCTATTTTGGTTGGCTTCGGCAATGGCCTGGTTGGCCTCAGTATCACCGGTGTAGACGCTATATAGCCAACTTTTCGATTATCTTAGGGTCGAGTGCCAGTTGCGCCCTTTCCCAATTTTGGGGCATAATAAACTTGGTATTAGAGTGAAGTCGTGTCCCATGGATTCCACAAAGCCATGTCTAGTAGATTCTTGCTTATGGGTATGATGTGCACCATACCTATAATCAGGAGGCTATAGGACATCTAGGAGTCGTTTCACTTTTTTTTACTAATAGTTCATGCTATAGAGAACGGTCTTAACTAATGTGATATCCAAATCCTGTTACTATTTTAGAGTATGCCTGTGATGAGGAAGATGACTATTAGATTGATTGGTACAGCCGCAGGAAAGGGCACTAGTCGCCCTCCAGTGGAGCATGGGGATAGGTTAGAGGCTCAAAACTAGTCCCCTATCCCAAGTGCTACAGTTCCTGCAACCCAAGTTAGAGCAGGGATAGGTAGACCTCCAGCTCCTCCCGCACTAGTAGTACCTAAGCGTTATAGAGTGGTAGCCCCTGTCGCGCCTGTGGTACCTCCAGTTGCTCTGGAAGGACAGGGTCTTGATGGAGCCATTTCGCTGATGGCTCATATTGCTGCTGGACAGGAGTGACGGTTGGAGGCGATGGAGGGACATAGAGGTCAGGAAGATGAGAGTTTTCAACCTCGTGAGCCCTCTAGTGTTTACCGGATCAGACCCGAGTGAGGACCCCTAGGATTTCATTAATCAGGCCTACACAGTGCTAAAGGTCATACGGGCGATAGGGATAGAGTGGGTAGAGTTGGCTGTATTCAGACTGCATAGTGTAGTTATATTGTGGTATGAGGCTTGAGCACGATCCAAGGGAGCCGATGCACCCCCAGATGAGTGGTAAGAGTTCTCAAAGGCCTTTATGCACCAATATTTTCCCCAGGAGCTTCAACAGGATCAAGATGAGAGTTTTTTGCATTTAGAGCAGGGTAGTATGAGTGTGCAGGAGTATTTCCTTCAATTTAATTCTTTAGTCACATATGCTCCCCACTTGATTCAAACAATAGAGGATAGAGTTCATAGGTTCGTGTTAAGGCTAGGGATTCATATAGCTCGAGAATTTTTTAGGGGTATCTACCCAGGAGCATATTGACATTGCACGACTATAGACCTTTGCTCAGAGGACGGAGGATTTGATTCATCAGCTGTGGGATATTCGTAGGGAGAAGGAACAAAGGAAGAGGGCCAGGATTGCAGGTTCCTACAAAGAGCCTTGGGGTGACTCAGGGGCACAGTCATATAAGTAGTCAACATGATTTATAGAGAGTGCTCCACTTCCACCACAGGAGTAGAGATGGGACCAGAGTTCAATTCCTTCACAGTGGCAGGAATGTCTGGAGTAGGAAGGACACCATTACCCCTTGTACTCAGTGTGGAAGGACACATGCAGGTCCATGCTGTCATAGGCATTATGTTATGATTGTGGGCGTCTAGGTAATATCAAGCGGTTTTGTCCAAATAGAGGGAGGGGCCAGACTACTTTGCAATTAGGATCATCCGCGGCTTCATCAACTTCAGATCGCCCTTATAGACTTGGTCCTCAGCCCACTTCATGCTGAGGTATGGGCCAAGGGGGAGAGGCATCTAGCTTAGGGGCAGTGCAAAATAGATTCTATGCTTTGGGTGGTCGGTAGGAAAATGAGGCCTCCCCTAATGTTATTACAGGTACTTTGACTTTTCATTATCGTGCTGTGTATGCCTTTCTTGATCCTAGTTCTACACTCTCTTATGTTGCACTATTTATTGAGAGTTAGTTTGAGATAATCCCCGAATTACTATCTAGACTATTTGCTGTTTCTACGCTGGTTGGTGAATCTGTGTTAGCTAAACGGGTTTACCAAAACTTTGTAGTGCTAGTGTGTGACAGATTGACCTTAGCTGACCTGGTTGAGTTGGAGATGATTGATTTTAATGTCATTATGGGTATGGATTGGTTGGCAGCATGTTATGCTAATATTTATTGCAGAACCAAAGTTGTTAGATTTTATTTTCTTGGCGAGCCAGTCCGAGAATGGAGAGGTAATACCACTATGCCTAAAGGTAAGTTTGTTTCATACCGTAAGGCTTAGAAATTGATACCCAAAGGTTGTATTTCACATCTAGTTCGATTAAGACTTCCATCTTGGTAGGGCAGTATTGATTCACCAGAATAGGTAATTATTTGATTAGGGATTGTGTAGCTTATGGATAATGCAGTGTGACTTTTATATGTGCTTACTTGATTGTATTCATATGATGTATCATATTTTATTCAAATATCAGCTTCCAGGGCCAAATATTGTATCTATTCCCTACTTTGATTTTAAGTATCTTGGATGTATCTATGTTGACTATTTTAGCCTTACATATCAGTACATTTCATTCATACTGACATCCCTTTTCCTGGGGACTCCCTTCCTGCAATCGTGCTGCAGGTCGCAAAGGCTCGAATCGATAATCGTAATAGAAGCCTGATTTTAGTAGCGTAGTGGTGTGCTCCTTTCTTCAAGGAGCTATGTTTCCTTTTTGACTGTTTGAGTTGTGTATAGTTGGGTAGGCCAGGGCCCTATCATGTGCATTTCAGTTACCTACTCTTTAGAGGCTTGTGTGGACTAATTGTACAGATGTTTGGGTTGTGTCGCCCTGTCGGCTTTTCGTTGTGCAGTTTAGCTTATTGTAGCCCTTTTGGCTTTTTAATTATTTAATTATTATTGTAGAGACCTCATGGGTCCAATATCTATTTTGGTTGGCTGCAGTAGTGGCCTAGTTGGCCTCAGCATTACCAGTATAGACGCTATATAGCCAGCTTCTCGATTATCTTAGGGTCGAGTGCCAGTTGCGCCCTTTTCAAATTTTAGGGCGTGATAAACTTGGTATTAGAGCAAAGTTATGTCCCATGGAGTCCACAAAGTCGTGTCTAATAGAGTCTTGCTTATGGGTATGTTGTGTACCATACTTATAATCAGGAGGTTACAGGACATCAAGGAGTCGTTTCACTTTTTTTTTACTAATAGTTCATGCTATAGATAAAGGTCTTACGTATTGAGATATTCAAATCATGTTATTGTTTCAGAGTATGCATTTGACGAGGAAGATGATTACGAGGTTGATTGGTACAGCCGCAGTAGAGGGCACTAGTCGCCCTCCAGTGGATCGAGGAGACAGGTCAGAGGCTTAGGGTGAATCCCGTGCCCCAGGTTCTATAGTTCCTCCAACCCCAGATAAAGTAGCGAGTAGTAGACCTCTAGCTCCTCCCGCACCAGCAGTACCTGAGGGTGATAAAGTGGTGCTGGATTATGACATGGATATTGATGTTCCCATTATTGTGGGGCGACAATTCTTTGCCACCAGGTTAGATCTAGTAGATGTTGAGCTTGGAGAATTGAAATTCCGAGTGGTTGGTGAAGAAGTGACATTCAAAGTATGCTAACCTATGAAACCACCTGATGAATACAAACTAATAGATATGATGGCTGAGGAAGAGGAGCAAGATAAGGATCTTAAGGTGGAGGACAACCCTCCTGATCAGTGATACTATTTTGAGATGAAACCATCGTGTCGCAATGTTAAATCAAGTACTTCTTGGGAGGCAATCAATATATCATTAGATTTCCATTTTAATTTACATTTCATAGTTTTTGTTGTATAGGAGAATTAGATTGTGAGAAAGATGGAAGAAAATAGAGCAGGGACACCTACTTTTAGACATGCGAAATGTAGGTACTAACCTGCAAAGCGCAGGTGTGGTCCAGAATGCATGGAAAAATGAGGAGGACCTGCGCCTCACTTGTAAAATGTAGGTGTAGCGCAGGACTGAGGCAGTACACCTAGGAAGAAATCATGAAAAATTGAAGCGACCTATGTCTCACCTACGAAATGCAGGTGTTTCGCACCTCAAAGGCAGTGAATTAAGCATACTGAATCCACCTACATCTGAACTGCGGTTCACAAATGGAGATATGTGGCCAGAGATCTTGTGCAGGAGTAGGTATGAGTTAAACTTTTAAAAGTCAGCCAACCCGACCCAGATCCGACCCATGTCTTTTAAACTTCTTCCTTACTTCCCAAAACCCCTAATTTTCTACACTCTCCAATTTTCTATTACCCCTCAATCACCATTTCAACTTCCTATACTCTTCCATTAACTACCCATTAATTCAACACAACTATTCACCTCCTTTCCCTCTTATAAAACCCACCACCCCTTTCATTGTTCCACCATCTCTCACCGTTCCAACCTCTACACAAAAGAGGAAAAAGACTTGGTTCATTGTTGGTCAAAGCTTCAAGCTTCACTTCGAGTGGAAATATCATTACTCTCCTCATTTTACTTGGTATGACTTTCATTTTCCATATTTATTTCCTTAAGCTTGTGATTATGTGTAACGCCCAAAAGCATGCAAATTGCCATTTCCCTTGACCCAAGTTTCCCCCATTGCCTCAATGTATTGTCACAATCTGAACAGGGACCTGGATCGTAACATAGGACAAGGAGCCACGAGAGACCCCAAGTTGACCCATGGCATAAGCATACATTTAATCTCAATCAAGAAACTGAATAATCGATAAAATAATCATAGAAGTCTAACTTGAATATAACATCAGAATACGAAATCTGAAGTTGAATACATACATATGTTTGAAAATCCTCTAAACATGACGAGTTGATGGGATAAATCCCCAACTAACCCAACAAAACTGAAAATGAAATACATAAAGGAAAGGTGAATAGTCTAGTCCTGGGGAAATGAGGACTCACCCACAAATAGAGTGTTACTCTGATAAGCTGACTACGAGCGGGGCTGAATCTGAGAGTTGGGTTCTGTATCATGAAACGATACAACATAGAGTATGTGGTCAGTACGTGTAATGTACCGAGTATTCAAGGTAAGTAAAACAACTAAAGCAAACAAAATTATTTAAAGACAATGCATAATGTAAACATAAACATAAGAATCCGAGGGTAAGGCTTGCATGCATTCTTTCTAAAACCATGATCTCTTCATATCATAACATAACTTCATAACATCATAACTGAATCGATTGACTCAAAATTGAATTCTAACATTTATAAGAAAAACTGAACATTGATTCAAACTTGCTTTAAAACATGCATTTACATAAATCTCATGAGTAATGAATCATGCCCATTTGAAATCATGAGGAACAATGGGAGACTCATCCTTTAACCGACATGCCACAATAGAGCTTACATTGTCCCAACTATCACACTTAAGTGGTAGAGACATCCAAAGCCTTGCCAGGGCTAGGGACGATACCATGATATCGATATCAAGCTGAAGGCCCATCCGGGCAGGGGGAAGCTCACGAGGGAGGTCCCAAAGTCATAATGTATAAACCTAGTTAGCGCGTAGTTCTAAGGAATATGGTGATGGACCCTTAGCCTTCTCAGTGCTAGACACTACTCCCAAAACATGCATATGCTCTACATCATTTTATAACGAAGCTCAACATCATCTATTGATGAAGCTCAATGATAAAATACATATCAAATATGAAATCATACATATGAGAAGCTTTAGCTCAGGACATACCACAAGATGAAAACATAATTGGGAGCCTTCACTCCAAAACCATGTGGTAAGCTATAAGTAGGAAAACTTTAACTCAAAACATACCACAAGCTAAAAATATAATTGGGAGTTTTTCCTCCAAAACAATGTGGTAAGCTTATTTTGGAAAAATCATCATTTATACTTAACATATGGCCATAGCCCAAAGCTTTATCATACATAGAAGTACTCAACTCTCATCGAAATCATACTTGTAAACATGGGTAGCTTCAAATCATGTCTTTCATCATAATATCTCATCATCATCACATATTCATCACAAATCTCATCTTTTATTAACATCTCATCCACGGGCTTTTAATTCATAAAGCTACAATCATGATTTTAAATTGAAAATATTATAAAATTTGCCCATACTTCATATTTCAATAGTAGAATCATAATCAAATTGTATAGAAATAGAAGATTCATGCATTTGGGTTAAGACCCCATAGATTAGACATAGAATTTCATACTTTTGAGAGGGATTGGGCATAGGTGTGAAAGAAATCATCCATTTCATAACCTTACATACCTGTTGGTAGCTGATTCTATCACTTCTTTGAATGCCCAATAGAGAATTGAAGGAAATTGAGGAACAATAGCTTGATCACCCTCTCAAACTTGGCTACCTTGCATGCATGGAATGATGCCTAAAATAAACTTAACCCCTTTAGAAGTCACTATTCATAACTCAAAACGTCGTAGTTTAGGCCCTAGAAACTTAGGAATTATGGAAAAACCCTTACTAATTTAGCAGAAATTGAGTGACAGCGGGTCCCAACGAGGGACCTCACGACTCGTGGTCCTAGGTCACGACTCGTGGATTCATCCGTGAGGTACACTACCTGATCCTCGACTAAAACTTTCCTTGCTTGGACCACCACTCACCCCACGAACCGTGGGGACTGAGCATCACTCATGGGGTCCTTATGTGATGTCCACTGCCTCTTTTTTTCTCTTTCTTAATCTCCCTCCCTACGACTGACCCAACGACTCGTGGGGCTTGGCCTTGAGTTGTGGTCATGCCCGTGGGGTATCCTCTTCTCATACCTCAAATTCCATCCCCTAGCCTTTCCTACGAGTCACATCACGACTCGTGGTGGATCTCACGAGTCTCCTCACGGCTCATTCTTAGTCTGCTGCAAAATTTCAACTTTTTCTCACTCCTAGGTCTAATCTTTGGGCTTTCGGGGTATAACAATATCTCCTTCTTGGAAACATTCATCCTCGAATGTTGTAAACACACATAAAAGTAGAGAAAATGCAATCATCATATTCAAATACTAATCATTTAAACTGAAAATTGACGAAATGAGTACCTCCGATTTGAATCACATAACTGAACTGATTTCATGAATCACTCACATATCCATATACATATAAGAAACTTGCGCGCATGAAGCAAACATGAAACTAAATAAAGTCTAAGTGCAAAACTGATACCTAAAGCTGAAACTGAGCCGATAGAGAACAAATATGGGTATCTATCCATCATATCCGCTTCGGCTTCCCACGTAGTTCCTTCAACATGCTGATTCCTCTATAACACTTTAACTGAAGCTACTTCCTTGATCCTTAGCCTTCGAACCTGCTAATCCAATATTTCCATTGGAACCTCCTCATAGCTAAGGCTATCTCTCACACCAACACTGTCCACCGGACAACTAAGGCTAGATCACCCAAACACTTCTTCAAGAGAGATACATGAAACACATGAGGCAACTCCAACTCATAAGCCACCTTGCCAACGTGCCTCACTATCCGATATGGGCCGACAAAGCGGTGACTATGTTTCCCTTTCTTTACAAACCGCATCACTCCCTTCATGGGAGACACCCTCATAAATCCCAGTCATCGACTTCAAATTCTAACTCTCTTCTTCTCACGTCCGCATAAGACTTTTGGAAACTCTGGGCAGTTTTCAACCTGTCTCTTATCAACTGAACCTTCTCCATTGCTTCATGAACCAAATCCGTCCCTACTCATTGCTGCCTCACCAGCCTTAAACCATCCATCCGATGGGCAACCTACATCTCTGCCCGTAAAGAGCCTCAAACACCGCCATCTGGATACTAGAGTGATAACTGTTATTGTAGGCAAACTTGATTAGTGGTAAATGCTCATCCCAGCTACCTCTGAAGTCAATTACGCATGATCTCAACATGTCTTCGAGGGTATGAATTGTCCGCTCCGCTTGACCATCCGTTTATGGGTAAAATGTTGTGCTAAGCTTAATTTGTGTACCCAATCCTTTTTGAAAAGACTTCCAAAACTGAGAGGTGAATTAAGTACCTCGATCTGAAATGATGGATAAGGGTACTCCATGCAATCGGACAAACTCCCAAATTTATGTTTGGCATAATCCTCCTCCGAATTCATGATTTTGATTGGTAGGAATTGAGCAGCCTTGGTCAACTTGTTTACCACCACCCAAATGGAATCATATTGTCGATGAGTACGAGACAGACCTGTGATGAAATCCATGTTAATTTCTTCTCACTTCCAAGTAGGAATGCTGATATCCTGAACCACACCTCCCACTCTCTGATGCTCAACTTTTATTTGTTGACAGTTCGGGCACTTAGCTACGAATTCTACAATATCCTTCTTCATGCCATTCCACTAATAGATTCCCCGTAGTCACGGTACATCTTGGTGTCACCTGGATGGATAGAATACCTGGATCAATGAGCCTATTGCAACATCTGGCTCCTCAAATTGTCCACGCGTGGTACATATAAGCGACCTGATACCGAAGCACATCATCTCCCCCTTGGGATAATACCTCCACCTTATGACTCTGAACAATTTCCTTTAAATTTACCAAAATCGCGTCCTCATCTTGTCTAGCTTTCATATCAGTCACCAAGGACGATTCTGATCCGTTCTGGACAACAACACCGCCATCAGTCGAGTCGACCAACCAAACTCCCAACCTTGCGAGTTGATGTACATATTTCACTAGCTCCTTTTCCCCTCATCCACATGGGACATAGTCTCCATGAAGAGTCTACTAAGTGCATCCGCTACCACATTAGCCTTACCCGGATGGTAAAGAACACCCATACCATAGTCCTTGAGTAGCTCTAACCACCTTCTTTGCCGTAGATTGAAAATCTTTCTACATGAACACATATTGTAAGCTCTTGTGGTCCATAAACACATCCACATGGACTCCATACAAGTAATTTATTCATATCTTCAATGCAAACACCACCACGGCCAATTCAAGATCATGGATCGGGTAATTCTTCTCACGGACTTTCAACTTTCTAAAGGCATATGCTATCACTTTCCTATGCTGCATCGACACAAACCCGAGTCCAATCCTTGAAGCATCATTATACACTACGAAACCATCAGTACCCTCGGGTATGGTAACACTGGTGCTGTAGTAAGTTAGGTCTTCAACTCTTGGAACCTCTTCTCACAAGCCTTCGACCATTGGAACTTCATCTTCTTCTGTGTCATTTGGTCAACTTTGCTGCAATAGATGAGAAAACCTCAACAAATCTTCGATAGTAGCCGGCTAAACCAAAGAAACTCCGAATATCTGAGGGATTCACCGGTCTAGGCCAATTCTTCACCACCTCTATTTTCTGAGAATCTACCTTTATGCCCTCACTTGATACCTCATGGACCAAAAAGGCTACAGAGTTCAACCAAAACTCGCACTTGCTGAACTTGACATATAATTGACGATTCTTAAGAGTATGAATCACTACTCTCAAATGAGTGGCATGCTCCTCCTCACTCCGAGAGTATATAAGGATGTCATCAATGAACATGATCACAAACATGTTTAAGTATGGCTTGAACACCCTGTTCATCAAATCCATAAAAGCTATAGGAACATTCATTAGTCCAAAAGACATAACTTCAAACTCATAATGACCATACCACGTCCTGAAGGATGTCTTCGGGATATCACTCTCCTGAATTCTGAGCTGATGATATCCGGATCTGGGATCTATCTTTGAGAAACACTTGGCACCCTGAAGCTGGTCAAGTAAATCATCAATCCTGGGTAGAGGATACTGGTTCTTGAAAGTGATTTTGTTCAATTACCGCTAATCAATGCACATGCATAGTGAACCATCCTTTTTTTGGAAAAATAAGACGGGTGCACCCCAAGGAGACTTGCTCGGTCTAGTTAACCCCTTATCTAACAAGTCCTTCTACTGCTCTTTGAACTCTTTTAGCTTGGCTGGAGCCATTCTGTAGGGATAAATCGATATAGGTTGTGTGTCGGGAAGAAGGTCAATACCAAAATTGATCTCCCGCTTGGGAGGAACACCTTGCAAATCATCAAGAAAGACCTATGGATACTCACGTATTACTGGAACTGACTGGATAGCCGGGGTCTCGGACTCAACATCCTTAACCTTAACTAGATGGTACACACAACCCTTAGAAATCATCTTCCTGGCCTTGAGGTAGGAAATGAAACGACCTACAGGCACAACTGAACTACCCTTCCATTCTAAGACTGGCTCACCCGGAAATCTGAACTCTACTGCCTGGGTTCCACAATTAACTGAAGCATAGCATGAAAATAGCCAATCAATGCCGAGAATCACATCAAAATTGGTCAAGGCTAACTCTATCAAATCTACTGAGACAACCTTTTAAAGGACTGAGACTGGGCAACATCTATACACCCGTCTAGCTATGACTGAGTCACCCACTAGAGTAGAAACTGAGAAGGTTTTTGACAAGACTTTGGGACTGAATCTGAAGCTACTTGCCACATAAGGTGTCACGAAAGACAAAGTAGCCCCCGGATCTAAAAAAGCATAAACATCCATATGTAAAACTCATAACATACTAGTGACCACATCCGGGAGACCTCCTGCTCCTGACGGGAAGATAAGGCATATAATCTGTTCTGGCACTGACCGCCAGTTGTTCTAGTCGATGCCCCCTGATGGGCTGAGCGTGTAGGAGGGGCTGCTGAACTAGAAGCTGGGCCTTGGCCCCCAACCTGATCCTATCTCACTGCTGGACAATCTCAAGAATGTGTCCCGGCTTCCCACACCCGAAACAAGCACCCGAACCTACCAAGCACTGGCCTGTGTGTCCCCGACCACATCTGTGGCAAATAGGATTGGCTATTTGCATCTGCAGGTCTCTCAATGCCTAAGACATTGGGGCTGATGATCTCTAGTGAGTCTTCTGTCAGTGCCCACCACCTGACCTTGGCTGGGAGAATTTGTGGTCATCGGTCCTGGTCCTCTTGGCCTCCCTTTCTCTCAGATGTGCCACCTCCATCTGCTGGGCATACAACACTATCTATGGGAAATCCATATCCTGATAGAGCGTTGAAGTCTTACAATCCTTTTCCAAATAGCCCGCTACTCCATACACGAACTTGCTCACCCTGAAGCTGGTCAAACAAATCATTGATCCTGGGTAAAGGATACATGTTCTTAACAGTGACCTTGTTCAACTGCCTATAATCAATGCACATCCGAAGTGAGCCATCCTTCTTCTGAACAAGCAAGACTGGTGCACCCAATGGGGACTTGCTCGATCTAGTGAAGCCCTTATCTAGTAGGTCCTTCAACTGATCCTTCAATTCCTTTAGCTCGGATGGAGCCATCCTGTAAGGAGGGATAGAGATAGGCTGCGTATCGGGTAGAAGATCAATACCAAAATTGATTTCCCTCTCAGGAGGAACACTTGGTAAATCATTGGGAAAGACCTCTGGATACTCACGCACCACCGGCACTGACTGGATAGTCGGGGTCTCGGACTCAACATCCTTAACCCTAACTAAATGATACATGCAACCCTTAGAAATCATCTTTCAGGCCTTAAGATATGAAATAAATTGACCTGCTGGTACAGTAGAACTACCCTTCCACTCCAAGACTGATTCACCCGAAAAACAAAATTCCACCGCACGGGTTCTACAATTTACAGAAGCATAACACACATACAACCAATCCATGCCAAGAATAATGTCAAAGTCAGTCATGGATAACTCTACAAGGTATGCGGAGGTGACTTTAAGCAATATAGTGATCGGGCATCCTCTATACACCCGCCTAGATACCACTGAATCACCAACAAGAGTAGAAATTGAAAATGGTTCTGACAGAGTCTCGAGACTAACTCCAAAGCTACTAGCAATGTAAGGAGTCACAAAAGACAAGGTAGCCTCGGATCTAGCAAAGCATAAACATCAATATGGAAAACTCGTAACATATTAGTGACCACATCTGGTGAAGTCTTCTTCTCCTAACGTGAGGCGAGGGCATAGAATCTATTTTGGCGCTGTCCGCCACCCCCACTAGAAGATGCTCCCTGCGGAGCTGAACGTGCTGGAGCTTTTGCTGTCCTGGTAGTTTGTGCACGACCTCTATCACCATCCTGTCTAGAAAATGGACATGCTTGGCGTATGTGACCGGACCTACCACACCCATAGCAAATATCTGAGCCGAGCAAACATTCCTTGGAATGACTCTTGCCTCACTTTCCACAGGCTGGGGAGGTACGCTCCACCTATGTGTCCCTCAATCCTAAAGCCCTGCTCTCTGATCACCCTTGGGTCTGGATGGAACACTAGTTGCTGATGGTGTTGGAATTAGTGACCTCTGCTAAAACTGAGGGCGGTGACCACCGCCAGATCTTTGATGAGTAAACCCATGGCTATCTGTCCGAGCCCTCTTTGCCTCCCTCTCCCTCGCATAAGACGCTTCCATCTACTAGGCGTACAACACTATATGAGGAAAGTCCATATCCTGATGAAGCATGGCAGTCCTAAAGTCTTTGTCCAAATAACCCGCCACACCATGAACAAAGCGGCTCACCCATGCCCTCTAATCAACCACTAACTCTGGGGCATATTTTGACAAGCGAGTGAACTCGAGAGAATACTCCTATACCATCATCCTCCCCTACTTCAAATTAACAAATTTTTCTACCTTTAACTCCCTCATCTCCCGAGGGAAGAACCAATCTCGGAACACCATGTGAAACTCCTCCCAAGTAATTGGGCCTACTCCGATGGCCCTAGTGTCCCTCCATTGACTGAACCAGATATGTTCAACTGATACGAGTCCAACTCTGCATATTCAACCCCATTCACCTCCATAACCTGTATGATCTTCACAATCTCGCCAATAAGCTCATGCGGGTCCTCATCCACTTTGGACCCAAGGAATTCCAGAGGGTTCATCCTTAAGAAATCTCTAATCTTGGGCGCTACCGCATTACCATTCTGAAGGATATGTGCAACAGTCTACTGGTTAACCTGGGCGGTCAACGCCTATGCCAATATCTGGATAGACGCCCGAAACTCCGCATGAGCAACTAACTCTGGTGCTTGGGGCTCCTGAACAGGTGGGACCAGCTAATGCCCATGACCATTTCCATCCTCATGTCCTTCTCTGTTTCCATTTCTTCTTCCATTCTTTCCTCTGGGAGCAATAATTCTGCAATTGCGAATAGCACAAATTAGAAGGATAGAAAGACTTTTCATCGCACGACATAAATCATGAAAGAAGGGAACACTTCCTAAACGTCTCGTAGCCTATTCATCATGAGTGTGGCACGCTTCACACCCATGAAAAAGACTCTACTTAAGGCGGCTTTCATACACCCTAGGACACTTCAAACCTATGGCTCTGATACCAAGTTTGTAATGACCCAAATGTCATAGATCATAACACGGGACAAGGAACCTTGAGAGGCCCCAATTCGATCGATGGCATATGCATACATCTAACTTCATTCACTTTAAGCGGAAGACTGGACGTAAGACATAGCGAAAACGTAAACATAACACGACATATCATAACATTCAGAAACTCTAGACATATACATAAGTTGAGTACTACATACTGTTTGAAAGCCTCTACTGTGTAAGATGGGTTGATGGGATAAAACCCCCAACTAACTTGGCCAACAACTAAAACATGGAATAACATAAATGTCTAGTCAAGTGGCCCTCGGAACATGAGGACTCACCAATAGTGCTGAAAGCAAACTCTGGGATGGACTAAGGATGAGGATGAGCCCGAGAGCCAAGTCCTGTATCATGAAATAATACCACATAGAAAAGTATGCGGTCAGTACGTGGAATGTACCGAGTATGCAAGGTAAGTAAAATGGAAATTTAAAATACATGAAACTGATAAAACATCATAAGAGTAGGACATCATGCTCATATCATAAATATCGTGACATAACGTAAGGTTCAAGGATTTCAAATCATTCATATACCATTCATTTCCATAATCATAAGAGAAACTTTATCAAATCATCACTTGAGCCAATAACATAAACATAACAATGCATAAAACATGTGGAACAATGGGATGACTCTTCATAACCGACACCATCATGGTAGAGCCTTTCATGATGCCCCAACTATCTCACTCAAGTGGGCAGAGTCGCCCCTGGATTGCCAGGCGAAGGACGTGCATTATGTGATATCACGAAAGAGGGGATCATTATCATTGTAATATATCATTATAAACCCATGGTGGCACGTGGTTATAAGACACCAACGTAGTCCTTTGAACGCCGGGCTGCTCGGTGCTAGACACGGTTCCCAAAAACATATATATTAGGCTCATACGTAAATCATTAACATCATTCATTAAATTTCATGGCTAAAATAAACATTCATCATTCATTGATCTCCATTAAAACATGATTAGCCAAGAATCAAAGGCCCTTTAGTCGGCCAACATCATAAATCGATAAGTCATGAGATCCATTTCATAAACCGTAAGTCATTCTTCAATAGGTGGGCATTGCCCAATACTTTACCATGCTTTACAATTCTCAAAGCATTCCAAAACATGCTTATAAACATGGGTAACTTGAAAACATGTTTTTCATCATCGATAGTTCATAAATCATAAGACCCATGCATACTTGAAGATCATGCATATAACTTGTAAATTATCAAATCATGTTGGGTATTTGAATAAATTCATATTTCAAATCATAGACCATGTAGGGTTTGTAAATATCCACATTTGAAGTGTAGATAATTAATCGACTCATCATAGATCATGAATAATAAGGTTTGATTGAGTAGAAATCGAAATTAATAAATTGATAATCGAAAATAATTGTAAAATCTGATCAAAATCCTTGGAATATGATGTAAATCACAATTCATAATAGCCCATTAGTAAATCATTAGATTTTCACAAAAATTGAATTCAAAACTCCATGAGATTTTTGATAGATTTTTATAAATTAAGAGAGAATGGAATGGGTGTGAACGAAAATACCCATTAATAACCCTACATACATGGGTAAGATTAGATTCTAGAGTTCTTGAATACCCAATGGAGAATTTATAGGGAAAACTTAAATCTATGCTTGATCTCTCTAGAATTATTATAACTTGCATGCATAGGAATGTCTTAAGAAAAGGGACTGAACCTATATTATTATGCCTAGAAAATTACATAAAACGACGTAGTTTATGGCCTTAGATCTAGAAAGGTCGAAAATTCCCTTAATGAAATACCCATAAAATTCTGCATAGATTGATCCAACGGGAGTACCAACGAGTCGTTGGAAGCTACCATGACTCATGGTATGGCCCTTCATATGCACTGCCCAGGCCCTAATCCCAGATTCATACCACGGCTCGACAGGATGACTCGTCCTTTGATCAAACAGATCGTTGGGTCGATCGTTGCTTGTCCCCCTGAAACCCTGAGCTTCTCTTTTCAACAAGCCTCACCATGACTCGTTGTTACTTCCAACAAGTCATGGTAACCATCCGTTAAGTCCACTGGAGATCTGACCACCTAGACAATGAATGGTGACAACGGATCATCATATCTCACAACGAGTCATTGAATGACTCATTACATCCCCCATGCTTATGTCCAGTACTTACCCACGATAACCAACAATGACTCATTGTTAAAGGCAACGAGTCATTACATCACTCATTGTATCCACTACCACCGGGACTCCCAAAACCATGACTGCTAACAATAGCTCATGGTTTCCAACCACGACTCGTTACATCACTTGTCTTGTGACTTTTTCCCAGTTTTTCAGCCAACTTCAAATTTTGATCCAGGGTCTAATCTTAGGCATTTTCAGGGTATTACACATAGTTATTTCCTTTTCTTTCCATTAAAGAGAAATACAAAAAAATGATTGATTATGGTTTGTGTATGGCACTTACATTATATTGCAGGAAAATGTCTTCATCTGGGTCTCGGAACAAGGAAAATTTCCCATGGGGGTTGACATACCAGAGGAAATGGATGTAGAGGAATCCAGGAGAATCTCCCAACTCTACTTCGGGCTTGAGGGAATGGATGCTTACTATCTATCACGCCCTGAGTCTGTACCTTGGACGAGACACGGTACTTAGGATCACAAGTAACCCCAAGTCAACCCATGGTCTATCATAACACTGGTAATTCTAAGTAAAACATAGAGGAAGCTTTTAATAATGAAATCATTTAAGAAAAACTGATTTAATTAGTTCATACATATGAAAGAAACAACAATATCGAACATTTGAGATTATGTCTGAAAGCCATCTACTAATGATTAGTTGTTGGGACAAGCCCCCAGCTAACTCTAAAGTCTAACTGAAAGAAAATAAACTAAAGAAAATCAAATATCGTCCTTGAAAGATGAGGACTCACCACTGCTGCTACTGATATCACCGGAGTAATTCTACTAACGATGCTGAGTTTGAGAACCTGCAGATTTATCATAAAACGATACAACATCAAAGGTATGCGTCAGTACATTGAATATACTGAGTAAGTAGGAGAAAAAATAATACAATGGAATAAATAATTGAACTATAATGACATGCAATGACCCACTGATATACGGAACTAAAATAATTGAAATAGACTGATATGGCCAAGATGACCCTGTCTGATGGTCAAAGGCATGCCCTAAATCTGAGATTTCTATGTCTGAATTAACTATGTTGAACTGAGCAAATTGAATCTAAACTGACTATTTTGAGACTGAACTGAGCTGACTTGTGGGAGAGTCTATAACCGACATATAACCACGTGAGCTAGACGTGGAGTCTGATGTATACACTCCATTGATAGGATGAAACCCCTTTATATTCTTGAAATTTTGTCATATTATGAAATTCCCGTGTTGTTGGAATGAGTTGAGTTCTCTATTAGCTGCTTAGTAGTTCAGTCCAGTTAGAATGTAGAATCTCTTCAAAATCATTCAGAAAATTGTCAACCGATCAGTTTGACTACAGTCTTTTCCCGAGGTGTCAGTGGCGCCTCTCAGTTATCAAAACTAGACTCAAAATATAATTTATTTGGTCTATTAGGCGGTCGTGACATTCTAGTGTTATGGCTCTTACTAGCCCCAGGACCCCAGTTTAGTTATCAGTTTGTTCTTTAGACGGTTATGACGCTTCCAGATTAGCAGCTCTGACCAGTCTTAGAACTCAATTTCCAAATCCAGTCCTATAAGACGCTTAGGGAACACTCAAACAATATCCCTTAGTGAGTTATAGTCTTGGGCCCCAGTATCGAGCTATCCGCTTTTCAGTAGTAGTCGTGATAGGATTATCTAGTAGGAGTAGGACATAGCACCGAAAGGGCCGGGGTTCCAGCGTACCCGCATTGCAGAACTACATTGCCACCGAAGGTTATATTTACTTGGCCTCATGGCCCCCTCTGACAGTGATTCTCACATTCCATGCCTTTATACCCTGGTAAGGTATATTGATTCCTACCGGTGGGGTGTATACATCGGACTCCACGTCTAGCTCACATGGTTATATGTTGGTAATAGCCTCTCCCACTAGTCAGTTTAGTTCAGTCACAGTTATTGACAGTTCAGATAAATCAGTTCAAATCAGATCAGTGTGGTCTCTCAAACTCAGTATTTAATACTTAGGGCATGTCCTTGACCATCAGACAGGGTCATCTTGACCATTTCAGTTGACATCAGTCGTTGAGTTCAACTTACCCGTTGGTCGTTGCGTGTCATTTCAGTTTAGACTATATATTCAGTTATGTTTCTCCCACTTACTCAGTACATTCAAAGTACTGACGCATACTTTTATGCTGCATCGTTTTATGATACAGTTGCAGGTTCTCAGATTCAGCAGCGTTAGCAACCACGTTTCAGATCCTCCGCAGTTGCAGTTGAAGTATGATTCCTCATCGTTCGAGGGAATTATTTCATTAACTTACCGTTTTATTTAGACTTAAAGTTATCTAGGGGCTTGTCCCAGTAACTTATCAGTTAGAAGGCTTTCAAACTGCAGATGTTCAGATTTTATGTTTTAAGTTTTATCTTAAATTTCATAGAAATGCTTTTATGTTATTATTTAAAATTCTGATGTGCATGTTTTAATTATAATACCAGTGTATGATAGACCAGGGGTTGACTTGGTGTCACTTTTGACTTCAAGTACCGTGTTACATCCAAGGTGTAGTCTCGGGGCGTGACATGTTCCGCGGTCACGCAGCAGATGATGCCAACCTTCACTTAATGAACTTCGTAGGAATATGCAAGGTGTATAGGTTGCCCGGAGTAAGCCAGGAAGCCATATGACTCAGACTCTTCCCTTTTCTCTATTAGGGGAAGCCACTTTATGGTTATCAAAGTTGCCCAACGACTCCATAACATACTGGAGGGAGCTCAAACAGGCCTTTTTGGAGAGATTATTTCCCCCATCTAGGATGTTGTAGCTAAGGGATGATATCTATAATTTTTGACAAATTAAGACTGAGGCACTTCATGAAACTTGGTTGAGATTCAAAAAGAAGTTGACAAAGTGCCCTAACCACAAAATCCCAGATGACAGTTTGTTGAAATTTTTTTACAGGTCTCTGAATAATAGCACCAAAGCTGTAGCAAACATGGTGGCTGGAGGAGCATTAATAAGTCACACCTGGGAGCAAGCTGCCACTATTCTTGAAAGGGTGACTAAGACAAACAAGGCCTAGCATACGAGGGAGGCTGATGCAGTGGTAGGCACATATGCTGTTGGTTTGACTGCATACCAACGAAGAAAAGAAGAAGAACGCGACCAGCAGTTGGCTCATATGCGCACATCATTGGACTTGCTGACAAAGAATATTATGGGAGCTGGATCCAAAAAGGTAAATGCAGTGGGAACTCAAGGAAGGGAGCAAGGAGCTGATCACTCTGATTCTGAGGAAGAGGCAAACTTCCTGGATAGCCAAGTGGCGGGTTTCCGAACCAATGCCCAAGCGTCTGGACAAGACAATTGGTGCCAAAGTTCTAGAAATCAAGTTCGAAACTAGTATAGAGACAACTACAACAGAAACGAGTTCAGAGACAGGAGCTGAGGTCGTTAGCACGAAGGAGATTGAAGACAAAATGACGGATACCGCAATGACCAGGCTGGAGTCTATGTGCCTCTCAATGCACGAGAAGGGGATACTGAGCAATCAAAGTTGGAGAGAATGATGGCTGATATGTCGAAGAAGGTGAGGTCCACTGATGATTAGCTGAAGGAGATCCGAAGTGAAATATAAAGTTTGGGTCAGAAAGTGGAATCTCATGATACCACCATCAAGCAAATCGAACATCAACTTGGGCAACTGTCAGCATCAATGAACCCTAGACAAAAGGGTACACTTCATAGCAACACTGTCCAAAATCCAAAGAATGATGCACATTGCATGGAAATGATGACTAGGAGTGGTAAAACCACAATTGACCCCCCATTTCCAGTTGAAGTTGAGGGGACGCAAGAGAGAATAATTGAGGAAGATGATACGAGTGTTGAGATAGAGAATGTTGAGTTTCAAGAGGCCCCGAGAGGTGAGAAGGAACATGACATTGATCAAGGGACAACCCAAGTGCATAAATCTATCCCACGACCACAACCACCATTCCCTCAAAGGATGAAAAAAAAGGTGGAGAATGGTAAGTTCCATAAATTCCTTTCAATGCTTAAGCAACTATCCGTGAACATACTATTGGTCGAAGCATTAGAGCAGATGCCAGGATATGCAAAGTTTATGAAGGACCTGGTGACTAATAAGAGTTCTGTGAGCTATGAGCCTGTTGATAATGCACATCACTGTAGTGCCATAGCTACAAGGGTCCTAGCTCAGTAAAAGGAAGACCCAGGTGCCTTCACTATACAATGTACGATTGGCAATGTCGAGTTTGCAAGGGCACTCTGTGATCTGGGAGCTAGCATTAATTTGATGCCCTTGGCAGTATTCAAGAAATTGGGATTGGGAGCCCCCACACCGACCAACATGCGACTACTGATGGCCGAAAGAATGGTTAAAGAGACAGTAGGAGTCCTAGTCGATATGCTTGTCAAGGTAGATAAATTTATATTCCCAGCAGACTTCGTGATTTTAGATTGCAAGGTTGATTATTTCGTCCCCATCATTTTGGGGAGACCATTTATTGAAACTGGGAGGGCTCTAGTTGATGTGGAAGTTGGTCTGCTAAAGTTTAAATTAAACCAATAAGAGGTCACTTTCAACATCTGCAGGACAATGAAGCAACCCAAGGAATTTAGTGTAATCTCAGCACTAGAGGATGAGTATGAACCACTTGACGAATTTTGAGTAGTCAAGAGATTTGCGTCATGCTGCAACGTTAAATCAGGCGCTTCTTGGGAGGCAACCCAAGTGGTAGTTTGGTGAAGTCTGAGTAACCAAGCTACCTACGTCATGCCGCGATGTTAAATCAAGTGCTTCTTGAGAGGCAACCCAAGTTATTGAACTAATGTGTGCTCAATGTGCTGGGAAATTAAAAAATGGGAGGCTGAAACATCAGCTGCTATGGCTCTTAGTATGACTCGTGATGGGATCCTACGAGCCGTAGCAGCAGTCGTGGTGAGGATAAGAGAAAAAATGACTCCAAGCTCCGACCTACGATTCATGCTACAGATCGTACCTCAGTTGTACGAGTCATAGGATCTATTTGTAGGTCTCCAAGTAAGTTTTCTTCAATAAGGTCACTTACGAGTCCTACGACTCATGGTACGAGTCGTGATGGGTCAAAAATAGCAATTATACCCGACTCGGCCTAGAATTTTTAAACTTTCCCTTAGCTATTTAAATCCCACAATGAAAACCGACCCTTCTCCTATGAAAATAAAACAGAAAACCACGACGTGAACAACCTCCCCCACACCCGTAACTCATAATCACCGAACAATCGAGCAAGTTTTTGCTCAAACCAAGTATTGCCAAACCCTGTACATTGATTTCCAGTTTAAGAAGCATCTATCAAGTAAGTATATTGCATTGAACATTGTTAAACACTTATATACTGAAAGTGATGGTGCCAAAACCCCTGTTAGTCAGTCACTATACTCAAAAAATAATTTTGAAAAGAAAGATAATGATTAGGGTGTTATGAAATGGTTTTCTATTGGATATATGCTTAAACTTTGATGAAATTAGGTCTTGAAACACTCACAAAAAGTTACGAGTAATAGGTCAAAAAGGGGAGGGGTGTACTTGTGATTTTTGGAATTTTTCATTCGTCTAAGGGTTTTTCTTGCCGTGTTTCTTTTTCCTCAGGCATGCTATCTAGTAGAACTGACATGTGTAGGATTTTTATTTTTATCTTGTGATTTTTGTTTAATTAGAAAGTAACTCATGAGTACTCAGCCAATAAAAATGCACTAGTTTTGGTTTTTGAAAAAATTGACCTTGTTTAAAATTTTTTTGATGCATTAGCTATGTATTTGTGACAACATGCATGATTTCTGTGGATCTTTTGATGTCATTTAGTTTATTAATATGAGTAGTGTTGTTAAGCCATGTATAAACCAGACAGGTAGGTGAAAATAGTTCATGTACCATGTGTGAGTGAGGTATAGTATTTAGTTCGGTATTGTGTTGATGATCTAGAACTTTCCTGGTTGGTCATTGCATAGGCTAAGGATGGTTGGTTAGGATATGATCATAGGACATTTTTGTTTAGCTCACTTTTAGCCTATATTACCCTACCAAAGTTGCTTGAATCCCTTGATCCCAAGTTTGAGCCTTAATAGACCATGTTTCTTTGATTTACTGATTAACTCTAACCATTTGTTTACAATGAACCTGTTTTGGCCCTAGTCCTTCCTTGGATATTGTGAACCTCAACATAATCATAATGCTTAAGTTGAGGGTGGCTAGAGTAGGGGTGCGTAAATGGTGGAAACGGGAGAAAGGAAAAGAAAAGATAAAAGAAATGGTGAAAAATAAGGTGTGGTGAGATGAAAAGAAAATAGATGAAAATGATGAGAATCTTGAAAAATAAAACTCAAAATAAAATGAAAATGCTAAAAAAGTTGAAAACTCACCACACCCATGCAAATGTGTATAAAAAGAGGTGAAAAGGGAAGAAAAGGGAATGAAAGAATAAAGGGTGAAATAAGTGAATGGTGTAGCCAATGTATGTAGTGCCAAGGAAGGTATAGTCACTTATAAAATCTTCCATCTTTATCATGTCCAACCCTAAGCCTACATTACAAGCAATACAAAGTCCTATAGTGATCCTAACTCGACCATCTGATAAACCAAAGGAGAGAAAATAAGGGCAAGCCTGTGGTATCTGACACATAATACTTGTAACTTCTTTGTGAGAGTGAGTGCCTTACTTGTTTAGTCCCATGCTATGCTTGACATTTCATATCTGAGTGGGGACTTCATTTGTGTAAGGGTACATGAATTATGTTTTCTTTTACCATTGGTCTGTGTGAAAAACATTGGTGATGACTTGATTGCCTGTTGATAGCTAGATGACATGTCTTGATCCCTGTTTGTGATGTTTTGAGGTTGCTTGTAATGCATTAACTGATGTTATTCCATGAGAAAGGGACAGTAGAGTTTGTATAGAAAGTGCAAGTTTTGTTTGAGTATTGGGTGTTGTATCTTAAGTCTATTTTCTAGTTGAGCATCCTATTTAAATTTTATTTTCTTTGCCTGAGGACATGCAAAATTCTTAAGTTGAGGGTGTTGATGTGCTGCGGATTTACAACACTTTGGACGCTCAAAACTAAGAAAATAGCATGGACTTAGGTGTATTTATGTGGATATAAGGAACTTTTCCTTTGGTTACAGGATAAATTTGTGTTGGAGCTAAAAGATGCAAAAGATAGTCTGAAGTGTGCAAAATAGGCTTAAATTGCAGTCCACAGTACGAGCCGTAGGAAAGTCCTATGAGTCGTACTGGTGGCCATGAAAAGTTTCAGAAGACTAATGTTTAAGAGATGTAGTATACGAGTCTCAGTACGAGTCATACCAATCTTGTACGAGTCGTGGTGATGAAGTCGTGAAAAGATTCAGAAGATTTGCATAAGTGGCCGACTCCTACTATGAAAAGGAAGTACGAACCATGGAATGAAGGTACGAGTCGTAACATGGCGGTCGTGATGAACTTCAGAAATATTTTAAAGTCTCAGAGTCAAGCCATGGGAGCTCAGTACGGATCGTAAGATGGAGGGAGGTACGAGTCGTATTAGGATCCAACACTTAACCAAAATCCAGCCAGTCATGCAATGTACGAAATGATGCTATGAACCGTAGGATCTTGCTACGAATTGTAGGTTGACTCGTGACTCGGGCGAAACAAGATATGAAATTCACCCTGTTAGCCTAGGAAAAGGATTCTTGTGTCTGTATAAATACATTTTATGTTTTATTTTTCAGTAGATTTTTATCAGAGACATTGTTGGAGACAACATTAGACAATTGAGAGAAAGAGAGAATTGAGTTGATTTGACTTGTGATCAACTTTTTCTTGAATTCTTCTTGTTCTTACTATATATTCTTCAAGATTTTGCTGATTAATTAAAGGAAGTGTTTTTCTCATTCATACTTGCAAGTATTGATTTATGTTTTTAATCATCAATGCAATTCACAACCTTACAACTATGAGAGGCTAAAACCTCCATAGCTAGGGTTGTGGGAACCATGGTGGATTAACAAGCTAGGGTTGCACAAAGTGAT
>JACEIK010003668.1:43915-57278 GCA_018107945.1 Datura stramonium | reverse complement strand
ATCTTAGCTTTCTAAAATTGTATTTTTCCTGCAAAACAACACTAATCATGTTGGTTAGTATAAATTCACATTTTACTACAAATTACATGATAATGCACAATTAACTATAGATAAACAAGAAGAAATGAAGCATTTGAGTATCACTTGGGCATATAATTCTACCCAAGATCACCTTCACCGACCATGGTGTTCGGAGATGATAATGTTTCATCTATGACGGATAGACATGCCTATGAACTTGCCAGTGGTATTCTCAAAATGGCACAAATGGCTCATGCTTATAATGCTCAATTAGTGAAGTTGGCCAAAGTAATCCCTCCTATGATTCAACAGGCCATCAAGAAAGCTATGAAGCTTGTGGTTGACAAGTTAGGAAGTCTTTGTGCTAGAGTAAATGTACTTGATGGATAAGTGGCTACCATAAGGGAAGTGTAATACCCCGAAAATGCCTAAAGTAGACTTGGGGGTTAAAAATTGAAAACTATTGAAAACTGGGGAAAACTTGCAGAACGAGAGGATACTGACTCGTGGTAGGTAACCACAGCCATTGTGACTAGTCGTAAAAAGCGGTCGGGCCTGGTGGTAGTGTAAACAATGATTGTAATAATGGCTCGTTGCGAGAAAGAACGATCCGTTATTGACAGTCGTGGGTTTAGGTGTTCGGATGGCAGTGGTAACAACGAGTGTTACAATGACCCGTTATGAAAAACAACGGTCCGTTGTCAGGAGGCGTGGTAGGAAAGTGGACCCTCATAGTGGAAATGACGGATGGAAACCAGACCCATTGTAGGGTACAATGAGTCGTGGTGCGACCCATTGTGAGGAAGCTCAGAAAATTCAAAAGGATTCAACGGACGGAGAAATGACCCATTGCGAGCTGGGACGAGTCATCCTGTCAAGTCTTTGGATCGAACCTGAGATTTGGGAACCTCGGTAGTTGATCAACGGAAGGTTATCACGGGTCGTGGTAAGGACCAATGACTCGTGGTGAGGGTCTTGGGTTCCAGTTCAGCCAGATTTTTAAGTTTCCTTTAGGGGCATTTTTGTAAACTCCTACACTTTTAACTTCTAAACTACATCGTTTTGGGTTTTACCTTGCACGATTTTAAGGGTTTTTCATGCCTAAACCCTCATTCTCTCAACTCTCCTTCTTCCTCCTCTCTTCTAAAAGTTTCTAGGGTTTCATTAAGGTGCTCTTCAAGATTCAAGGATGATTTTCGAGTGGGATTTTTGTTTACCAGGTATGCGGGATTTTCAATAAGGATACTCTTCCATCCTTGTTCCCCCCCCAAAAATATTTTCATTAAATACCAATTTCGATAATTCAAGAAAAGCATTATATAGGGTTTGGAAAAAAGGTAAATTCTTCCTTATTTTTCTTATATGCTAATATCTAATGTGATTATAAATTTAATTGGATTATTTATTGATGGGTTATCTTGAATTATGAAATATAGGTTGAGTATGTATGTGTGTGGTTTGTTCTTCCTAAATTAATTTGAGTATTGAATGGGAATTGTTCATTTCTCCCTTGATTATCGTAGAAATTCATGATCATGATGGAAGTATGGAAATATTGTAAAATTAGCCTTAATGACTTTGACTATGATATTGATGACTATGTTGGGATGAGTTGTGAGTTTCTGGGCTTGAACAAATGAAAGTGAATTATGTATCATAACCATGTTTTCGATTTAATTGATTGGGTATGATTGGGTTGTACTTATATCGATAGATTATGAAGCTTGGACAGATTCAAAATTGTTTTCCTTACTAAAATTATTTTTATTCTAAATCTTTGAATCTAAAAGGCCCATGGAAAGTTCGTAAAAGAAGTGTTTCATGATAAATGTGAGATGATGATAAGGTTGATGATGAAAAGCACGTTCCTAACAGTACCCATGATTATGTGTTGCTTTCAAAATGAATTGATTAGATCCAAGTGTGACAAAGCCTTGATTAATGCTCACATGTCTATTTTTAAATGATGATCTTTGCGAAATAAGCTTACCACATTGTTTGGAGAGAAGTCTCCCAAATTTCATAAAATATAAGCTTGTGGTATGTCTTGAAATAAATGAAGCCATGCATCTTCGAGAAAGTATGAGTGGAATCTATTAATCATGCATGACCTTATGCTACATGATGTGAATRATATTGCTAYTGTTGGGCTTGTTGTTATTAGAAAGTAGCCCCAGTCTTGTCGWAAAGGATGTTGTRTGATGAAAATYAGTAAAKGTTCTTGTCTCTRATTAGTTRTTTCAATTTAGATTAGCGTTAGTCAGTCAGTATGCTCGTTAGTAAGAATGTTTCCCTAGCCAGTCAGGATTCTCGATAGTAAGAATGTTTCCCTAGACATTTGGGATTCTCGTTAGTAAGAAGGTTTCCCTAGTCATTCGGGATTCTCGTTAGCAAGAATGTTTCCCTAGACTCACATCCGTAGCTACTAGCCATGCATGCTTTTCCTTAGTTGGTAGGGACTACCATCCCTAGCCAGTCAGTGACTCTCTATATCAGAGCATCTTTATCCCTTAGACAGTCAGGGACTCCCCCCTTGGACAGGCAGGGACCCTCTTGATATCGGTCACAGCATCGTACCTATGTATTATTTCCAATTTTTACTTATGTGCATTAGTTGATCCTATAATAATGTATGTCTTTATAATGTGGTTATGTTAATTGGATATATAATCTCACATATGATTGTCGTATCTCATTTAAATTACATTGCTATTAAAATATTTTACATTACTTCCTTCTGGTACATAAATTATGAGTTAGTTTATTTACACTTCCTGCATACTCAGTACATTCCAAGTACTAACCGCATGCCTCTTGTGTTATATCATTTCATGATATAGATTAAGGTCTCCAGGTTCAACCGTGTGTCTAGATACGCATCTCCATTTCCCAGTTGTTAGTGGTGAGTCCTCATTTTTTGAGGACGTGATTTATATTCCTGTTTTATTATGTTCCAGTGTTTAGACTTTGGGAATTAGCTGGGGGCTTGTCCCGGCAATTTATCAGTTTAGTAGAATGCTTTCGGACTTGTCTAGACAGTTTCAGCGATGAATCTAAGTGTTATTAAATTGTCTTTATGGATCATATTAGATTCTTGTTATTTTCTTTCTCTTGTTCATGATGATTAGATGTTTCTTATGTTATGTGTATGTGATGATTATGCCATGGGTCGACTTGGAGCCTTTTGGGGTTCCTTGTCATGTGTCTATGATTGGGGTGTACTCTCAAGTCGTGAAAAACTTGGTATCGGAGCCATAGGTTTAGAGTGTCCTAGGGTGTGTGAAAGCCGCATTACGTAGAGTCTTCTTCATGGGTGTGAAGTGTTCCACACTTATGACGAAGAGTTGATGAGACGTTTTAGGAATGTTCTCTTTTCTTCATGATTCTTATCGTGCGTATGAAGCTCTAAATAGTTCCTCCCCTAACTCATGTTTTACGCGCTCGCGGATAATGCCTCCCCGATGAGCTAATGGAACAAGATGTGGTAACGGCCGCCAACAGGTATCGCCCGCCCAAGCAGACCCAATATATGATCATTTTACTCATGCTGAGTTCCAAGCAGCCTTTCAAATGCTGGTGCAGGCGCTGACCGCTCAGATTAACCAGCAGGCGATGACTCGAGCCCCGCGGAAGGGAAATGAAGCGGCGGCAGGGATAAGAGATTTTCTTCGAATGAACCCACCCGAATTCTTGGGGTCAAAGGTGGGTGAGGACCCATATGAATTCTCGAAAGAGATCCAAAAGGTTACTCACATCATGGGAGTGACAGGGAGTGAGAGTGCAGACTTAGCCTCCTACTAGTTAAAGGGAGTTGCTTACATCTCGTATTGTCAGTGGAGGGACAGTCGGGAAGTTGGAGCAGGTCCTGTAGGTTGGGATGAATTTATGATAGCGTTTTTGGATAGGTTCTTCCCTTGGGAGTTAAGGGAGGCAAAGGCGGAAGAGTTTATTAATTTGAAACAAAATGACATGACTGTTCAGGAGTACGCATTAGAGTTCACTTGGTTATCTAAGTATGCGCTGGAAATGGTAGCTGACCAGTGGGCCCGAGTAAACCAGTTTGTGAATGGAGTGTCAGACTCCTTGGTCAAGGAATGCAGGACTGCCATGCTACACAGGGACATAGACTTCCAACGCTTGGTAATATTTGCTCAACAGATGGAAGCAGAGCAGGTGAAAGAAAAGGAGAGAGAGTCCAAGAGGTCTAGGATTGGAGATCTAGATTTCTCCCAACAGAGGTCGATTGTCAGATATCGCTCACACTACCAGCAGAAAACATCATCTCCAGCACCGTCAACAACCAGTGCTCCTTCTCAGCCCCGAGTGAGGGAGATTACACGCCCATTGTGTATGAGTTATGGAAAGCACCACTTGGGAGTATGCATGGAAGGCTCAGATGTTTATTTTTGGTGCGACAAGGTGGTCAATAAGCACCGGGATTGCGCAGTGGCTAAGCGAGGCAAGGGTGGATTCTTGGCCATTTCTTCAGTAGCCCCGATAGCACACCCGTCTCGGCAGGGTGCATCATCTCATCCAGGTGGCGAGCATCGTAAAAACCGCTCTTATGTTATTTTAGTCCATCAAGATAAGGGCAAGGCGCTTGTAGTGGCCAAACTATGTTATGAATCTTGTGTCATTCTTTAGGTGATGTCAACCTCTATGTTGAATAAGAAGCTCAGTTGTAATTGTGGGAAAAGACTGTTCATGTGTGATGTGAATAGCCGTTAGAGTAAGGCTCATAGTAAAAGTCAGAAGTGAAGGAGGAGTTAATAATTCGTAACGTAGCCTGACTTAAGGAAGGATTTAGGAGTCTTAGGATGATGACTTTCAGCTAAGGGGGAGATAGTGAATATGTGAAATAAGTTAGATCTTGAGAACGCTCATAAGAAGTTCTAGCTCTAGCAGATGCCGTATGTAGATCTCGTCGAGGTTCAGATAATTTCCCTTGTAATTTCAGTTGAAGTTAAAGTGGTGTCGATTCCTATGTGAAAATTTCTGAGGTTTAGAAGTAACCATTTAAATCAGCGATGCCAGTCTTTCCCTATGAGTCCTTATTGCTCATTCTCATGTTATGAATTAGTTATGTGTGTTAATCCATGTTTACTCATGTGTTCGGATTGAACTTAGTCTTTGGAAGTTTTTTTCTAACTCAGTAAAGTTAGATTATCTCATGTATGTGCTTGGTCTTAGATGTCGGGGATGACTCGTGCTTATGAAATCCTTACTCTCAGTTAGGTTAGATGTTGTCAATCCTGACTTAGTATCGGAAGGAGATTTGAGAATAAAGGTTTAGTCCATTTTAGTTTTGTGCCAGATAAAAAGGGGAAAGAATTCTTTTTGGTGTTTTGTCTAGTCTTATGTTGGTTCCATGTTCTTCGGTTTCCCTTGAGTCATGGTATGCATGTTAGATGTGAATCTTCAGATTTGGTGTATAGGGTTGGTCCTGAGTCAGATACTCCGTTGGTGGTTAGTTATGATTGATTGATATTTGGATATTAGCTTCATCTCTGTCTTTTTCAGTATGATTAGCCAACATTCGAGGAAGAATGATCCCAAGGGGGAGATATTGTAATATCTCGGAAGTGCCTAAGAGTAGACCCGGGGGTTAAAAATTGAAAACTACTGAAAACTGGGGAAAAGTTGCAGAACGAGAGGATACAATGACTCTGGTAGGTAACCACGAGCCGTTGTGAGTAGCATGGAAAGGGGTTGGGCCTAGTGGAAGTGTAAACAACGAGCGTCATAACGACTCGTTGCAAGAAAGAACGATCCGTTGTTGGCAGTCATGCGTTCAGGCGTTAAGATGGCAGTGGTAACAACGAGTGTTACAATGGCCCGTTGTGAGAAACAACGGTCCGTTGTCAGGAGGCGTGGTAGGTAAGTGGACCCTCACAGTGGAAACGACAGATGGAAACCATGACCCATTGTAGGGTACAATGCGTCATGGTGAGGCCCATTGTGAGAAAGCTCAGAAAGTTCAGAAGGATTCAATGGACGGAGCAACGACCTGTTGCGAGCAGGAACGACTCATCCTATCAAGTCATGGGATAGAACCTGAGATCTGGGAATCTCGGTAGTTGATCAACGGAAGGTTACCACAGGTCGTGGTAAGGACCAACGACTCTTGGTGAGGGTCGTGGTAAGGACCAACGACTCTTGGTGAGGGTCGTGGGTTCCAATTCGGCCAGATTTTTAAGTTTTCTTCAGGGGCATTTTTGTAAACTCCTACGCTTTTAACTTCTAAACTACGTCGTTTTGGGTTCTACCTTGCATGATTTTAAGAGCTTTTCATGCTTACACTCTTATTCTCTCAACTCTCCTTCTTCCTCCTCTCTTCTTAAAAATTCTAGGGTTTCATTAAGGTGCTCTTCAAGCTTCAAGGAAGACTTTAGAGTGAGATTTTCGTCTACCAGGTATGCGGGGTTGTCAACAAGGATATTCTTCCATCCTTGTTCCCCCAAAAAATATTTTCATTAAATACCAATTTTGATAATTCTAGAAAAGCATGATATAGGGTTTGTAAAAAGTGTAAATTCTTCTTTATTTTTCTTATATGCTAATATCTACTTGATTATAAATTTAATTGGATTATTTATTGATGGATTATCTTGAATTATGAAATATAGGTGGAGTATGTATGTGTGTAGTATGTTCTTCCTAAATTAATTTGAGTATTGAATAGGAATTGTTCATTTCTCCCTTGATTATCGTAGAAATTTAAGATCATGATGGAAATGTGGAAATATTGTATAATTAACCCTAATGACTTGACTATGATATTGATGACTATGTTGGGATGAGTTGGATTTTGTGGGCTTGAATAAATGAAAGTGAATTATGTATAATCACCATGATTTCGATTTAATTGATTGGGTATGATTGTGTTGTTCTTATATCGATAGATTATGAAGCTTGGGCGGATTCTAAATAATTTTCCTTGCTAAAATTGTTTTTCTCCTAAATCATTGAATCTAAAACGTCCATGGAAGAAAAGTTCGTAAAAGAAATGTTTCATGATAAATGTGAGATGATGATAAGGTTGATGATGAAAAGCACGTTCCTAACACTACCCATGATTATGTTGTTGCTTTAAAAATGAATTGATTAGATCCAAGTGTGACAAAGCCTTGATTAATGCTCACATGTCGATTTTAAATGATGATCTTTGCGAAATAAGCTTACCACATTGTTTGGAGAGAAGTCTCCCAAATTTTATAAAATATTAGCTTGTGGTATGTCTTGAAATAAATGAAGCCATGCATCTTCGAGAAAGTATGAGTGGAATCTATTAATCATGCATGACCTTATGCTACATGATGTGAATRATATTGCTAYTGTTGGGCTTGTTGTTATTAGAAAGTAGCCCCAGTCTTGTCGWAAAGGATGTTGTRTGATGAAAATYAGTAAAKGTTCTTGTCTCTRATTAGTTRTTTCAATTTAGATTAGCGTTAGTCAGTCAGTATGCTCGTTAGTAAGAATGTTTCCCTAGCCAGTCAGGATTCTCGATAGTAAGAATGTTTCCCTAGACATTTGGGATTCTCGTTAGCAAGAAGGTTTCCCTAGTCATTCGGGATTCTCATTAGCAAGAATGTTTCCCTAGACTCACATCCCTAGCTACTAGCCATGCATGCTTTTCCTTAGTTGGTCGGGACTACCATCCCTAGCCAGTCAGTGACTCTCTATATCAGAGCATCTTTATCCCTTAGACAGTCAGGGACTCCCCCCTTGGACAGTCAGGGACCCTCTTGATATCGGTCACAGCGTCGTACCTATGTATTATTTCCAATTATTACTTTTGTGCATCAGTTGATCCTATAATAGTTTATGTCTTTATAATTTGGTTATGTCAATTGCATATGTGAAACTCATATTAAGATTGTCGTATCTTATTTTGAATTACATTACATTAAAATATTTTACATTACTTCCTTGTGGTATATAAATCATGAGTTAGTTTATTTATTCTTCCTGCATACTCAGTACATTCCAAGTACTGACTGCACGCCTCTTGTGCTATATCGTTTCATGATATTGATTTAGGTCTCCAAGTTCAACCGCATGGCTAGATATGCATCTCCATTTCCCAGCTGTTAGTGGTGAGTCCTCATCTTCAGAGGACGTGATTTATATTCCTGTTTTATTATGTTCCAGTTTTCAGACTTTGGGAGTTAGCTGGGGGCTTATCCCAGCAACTCATTAGTTTAGTAGAAGGCTTTCGAACTTGTCTAGACAGTTTAAACTATGTATCTAAGTGTTATTAAATTGTCTTTATGGATCATATTAGATTCTTGTTATTTTCTTCCGCTTGTTCATGATGCTTAGATTTTTCTTATGTTAAGTGTATGCGATGATTATGCCATAGGTCGACTTGGAGCCTTTCGGGGTTCCTTTTCCCGTGTCTACGATCCGGGTGTACTCTCGGGTTGTGACAGGAAGAATAGAACATATGGAAAAATATGATGCCATCCATGAATATTGATCTACACGTCCTGGCAGAAGGACCTATCTCACCCGCTGCGGATAGGACTCCTCTTGATTATTGGTGTATAGGATACAACTCGTCTTAGGGTGTAACAACTGGAGTGATTGTGACCCACTTAGTAATGAGGTGCCTCTAGCTAGGGATGATGGCCTCCATGATGACCCATACTACGTGGCTCCAATCTCTTCTTATTATGAGGCCAGAAACCCTTCCTGAAAAATGGGTGATGACCTCATTAGATGAACCACTTATACTCCCACCTGATCCCTTAATTCCATCCGTCGCTGACATAGCTTCATGGAACTTTTCATAATGAACCTTACCTAACCTTTGCATATGTAGGGAGTCCTCCTACTTTCTCTTGTTCTTCATATATGCCTTGGGGACAATGCATGATTTTGTAGGGGGGTGGATGCCTTTGTCAGGCTTGCTATGTAGTCAAGTGAAGGTGCAAGATGAATGAATTCCCTTGTAGGGCTTGTTTCGAATAGATTTAATTTTTGGACTAATTTTCTTGCCTTGATGATGTGAAATGCCATTAACGGTTTGTTTTACATTTCAATTAATTCTTGACCCGTGTTTAGGAAATTGCTTTTGTAGATAGTAGATAGTAAGAAAATCCAAGGGTTTTCCTTATACCACGATTCTTTCTCAAGAAGCAAAATTTTATTTTTCTTTTTTTGTGTTGAACTTAGTGACATTTTGATGTGCTGTGAGTTTATAGCACTTTCGACGCTCAAAATTGAGAAAACAACATGGACTTAGGTATGTTTATATGGATATAAGGAACTTTTTCTTTGGTTACAGGATAAATAAGTGTTGGAGAAAGAATGTGCAAAAGATAGCATGAAAGTGTAGAAAATGGGCTTAAGTCACAAGTCTCAGTATGAGCCATAAGTTGATGCTACAAGCTATACCGAAGATCGTGAAAAGTTTCAGATGTCTAAGTTATGATGAGTGCATCCTAGGACTCTTAGTACTAGTCATACAATGCTTGTACGAGCCATAACATTGATTTGTGGAAAGATTCAGAAGATGTGCACAAGAAGCTGACTCCAACACAGATAGACAGTACAAGTCATTGGCGTCAAGGTACGAGTTGTAGCATCACACTCATGAAGAACTTCAGAAAAATTGAGAATTCACAGAGTCAAACCATAGAATCACAATACGACTCGTCGGATGCATGTACGAGTCGTACCAAGGCCCAACACCTAGTAAATTTTAGCCGGCCAAGGACATACGGGAAGCAGGTATAACCCGTACAAACCTGCTACGGGTCGTAGGATCTATCGTGGCACAGGCGGCACCAATTATAGAAATACACCCTGTTATCCTAGGAAAAGGATCTTTATGTCTGTATAAATATATTTTATGTTTTATTTTCATTAGAGGACGTTAGAAGTAGTTAGAGAAGGTTAGAAAGTAAGGAAAAACATAGAATTGAGTTGATTGACTTGTAATCAACCTTTTCTAGATTTCTTTCTTGATCTTTGTGAATTGTTCTTGAGTTATTTTGGATAAATTCAAAGCATATTTTCTCTCATTTACGAATATAAATATTGATTTATGTATTTAATGATGAATGCATATCACAACCTTGCAACTATGAGAGGCTAAAACCTCCATAGCTAGGGTTGTGGGAACCATGGTGGATTAACAATCTAGGGTTACATAAAAGTGATACAAAATCAATGCAGAACACTTGTATTGTATTCTCTTCATGCTTAAATGTTTCTTAACGGTGTACAACATTATGACTTTCTCGAATTCTTTACTTGCTTGAGCCTAGAGAGGTAGAGATTAGGAAAAGAGAATTACAACAAAGCCTTGATCTTGATGATCATTGTATTAACTTGAGCTATGGTCGCAGGACAGTTATATTTGGGATATATTGATAACGGTTACTTTGCAATCGCTAATGAGACCTGACCTGGTGATTGAGTATAGTCATCCAATAGGAACGAACCAGTCGTTTGGGTGAACTTTAGTTATTAGTTCTACAAGTAAGCATTGGTGATTATCACGTATGTATACCCGAAGCAGTTATGAACCCATGGGGAACACAAACCCTAGTTATCCTTCATTCTTGATTGCAACCAAAATTTTAACAGTTGTTTTAATTATTGCTTTCTTTTGAACCCCCAATTTGGAGTAACTACCCAATAAGTTCACTTACTGGCTTTAGTCTAGCTCTTCCATATTCCCTGTGGGTTCGACCCCAACCTCTTAGTTGGGTTCTTTGTTGAAAATGTCCGATTCATACTTCATTAGGAGGTATGGTATGAGCGTTATCAAAAAGTGGCTCCATTGCTGGGGAATACGGCTAAGACTAGATTATTTGCTTGTATTTGAATTTAGGTAGTTATTTCCCTTAATTATGTTTTATTTTTGTTTTTGATACCCACAGGTTGTATTCCGGTGGATGCCAAGCACTCGGAGTAGTGGAAATCCTCTGATTCCATTGAACCCCGAAATCAAATGGACACTGCGCAGAATGGAAAACCAGGAATACAGGGATTCCCGCATAGATGAAGAGGCTAGGTAAGCCGAGCTATCTTGGCAAGATGCACTTCAGGATGCGGAAGATTCCAAAGATGAGGTTGTTAATGTTGTTCGACATGGGAGGGGAAACAGAGGTCAAAGAATTGCCCCTCAATTTTTTGATGATGAGGACCCAGAAATTGATGAAGTTGGGTCAACTGGAGAAATTGTGCCACCACCACTTCCCGCTGGGGCAAAATTTGACATTACGAGCACCATGATTCAATTGTTAAACATGAAAGGGGTGTTCAGTGGTCATGTAGTGGATGACTCCAACCTGCACTTGATGAACTTTGTTGGAATATGCAAGGCATACAGGTTGCCCGGAGTTAGCCAAGATGTCATTAGGCTTAGACTTTTCCCCTTTCTTTATCAGGGGAAGCCACTTTATGGTTATCGGAGTTTCCCAATGACTCCATAACCAACTGGAGGGAACTCAAGAAAGCCTTCTTGGATAGGTTCCCCCCCCCCTCCAGAATGTTGCAGCTTAAGGATGAAATCTACAATTTCTGACAACTCAAAATCGAGGCACTTCATAAAAGCTGGATGAGATTCAAGAAGAAGTTGAAAAAGTGCCCAAACTATAAGATCCCATATGACAGTTTGTTGGAATTTTTTTTACAGGTCTTTAAACAATAGCACAAAATTTGTGGCAGACACGGTGGCAGGAGGAGCATTGATGAGTCACACCTGGGAGCAAGCTGCTACTATCCTTGACAGGGTGACCAAGACAAACAGGGCATGGCATACTAGGGAGGCAAATGCAGCGGCCGGTGCATATGCTGTTGGTTTGACTGCAGACTGACAGAGGAAGAAAGAAGAACGCGACTAGGAGTTGGCTCACATGGGCACATCATTGGATTTGCTTACAAAGCACATTATGGGAGCAGGAGCCAAAAATGTAAATGCAGTGGGGACACAAGGACTGGAGCTAGGGGCAAATCACTTTGATTTTAAGGAAGAGGCAAATTTCTTTGATAGCCAGGTGGCGGGTTTCAGAGCCAACACTCAAGCGTTTGGACAAGACAATTGGCGCCAAGGTTTTGGAAACCAAGGTTGGAAGCAATACAGAGACAACTATAACCGAAATGGGTACAGAGATAGGAGCCTCAGTTGTGAGCGCGACGGAGAATGGAGAAGAAATGATGGCTACCATAATGACCGGGTTGGAGTTTATGTGCCTCCCAATGAACGAGAGAGGGAGGCTAGGTAGTCAAAGTTAGAGAGCAAGATGGCCGAAATGCTGAAAAGGGTGAGGTCCACTGATGATCAATTGAAGGAGATCTATGGTGACATATCAAGTATGGGTTAGAGAGTGGAATCTCATGCAACAACAATTAAGAAAATTGAACAGCAGCTTGGACAACTGTCAGCATCACTGAACCCTAGACAAAAGGGTACACTCCCTAGCAACACCATCCAGAACCCAAAGAATGATGGCCACTGCATGGCAGTGATGACTAGTAGTGGTAAGAGCACAATTTACCCCCTTTTATTGATTGTAGTTGAGCGGAATAAAGATAGCATAATTGAGGAGAATGATAAGAGTGTTGAGATGGAGAAGGCTGAGTTTCTAGAGGCCCCGATAGGTGAGAAAGAACCTGACATTGATCAAGGAAAGACTTAATTGTACCGAGCTATTCTGTGACCACCGACACAGTTCCCTCAAAGAATGAAGAAAAAGGTGGAAAATGGTAAGTTCTATAAATTCCTATAAATGCTTAAGCAATTATCTGTGAACATACCATCGGTAGAGACATTGGAACAAATGCCGAGATATGCTAAGTTTATGAAGGACTTGGTGACAAAGAAGAGATTTGTAAGCTATGAGCCAGTAGACAATGTACATCACTTTAGTACCATAGCTACATGGGTCCTGGCTCAAAAGAAGGAAGACCCAGGTGCTTTCACTATACCTTGCACCAATGGTAATGTTAGGGAGTCTGCAAGCCGTGTCTAGTGGAGTCGTGTTTATAAATGTGTGTTGCACCATATTTTATAAGCAGGGAGCTACAAGGCATGATAGTATGGTTACCCTTTCTTCTTCTTAGATCGTGCTATACAGAAGAGTTGTATAAGGTTGAGTCCCAAAGCTTACATTATTATGTCTGTCTAGGATGATGTTTGATATAAGATAGACTATAGCCAGCCGTAAGTTAGATACAGTAGTAGGAAAGGGTACCAGCAGTGTGCCACAGTTTGGGAACAGCCCAGCTTGAAGGCGAAGGGGAACATCTCTTTAAATCTCCCCAGAATCCTCCCAGGACAGCAGGAACCTTATAAGGTAACAGGTCTAGCTTTTTTAGGTTGAAGCTA
>JACEIK010003668.1:28797-41364 GCA_018107945.1 Datura stramonium | reverse complement strand
ATATGTGTTTTAAGTTCAAGTCTCATTTCATTCCAACATTTCACAAAAATCAGACCATCAGCCAGGCGACGCTTTCTCTCAACTTTTCATTGGTTTTTCATCAGATTACACTGTTAAACTCCATTCAAACGCAAATTCATCTTGGATAACGATTTCCAGGCCTACGAGGAACGTCTTTGTGAAGTTATTTATTGAAAATTCGCTTGGAATACCGGAATCCCAGTGAGTAATAGTTGTAGAAATCACTTCTAATTGACTCCCAAACGGCTACAAATGATAGCTAAGAATTTCTACCTTCTAAACTCTCAGGAATTTGTAATCCTTCGGCCGAATTGAATAAAGTTTGATTTGTAGTTAATGTTTTTGAAAGATATTGTTATTGGTTGTTCTTATTGTTGAAAATAGTTGTATTCTCTCAGCGTAAGGTCTACAATTTGGTGGAATCACCAACTTCAAGATGGAACTGGTTGGGGTAGATGAAAGTCGGCATCTTAGGTGTGTTTAGACTTATATCTTCAGCAAGTTATTCTCATTGTATAGTGATACGACCTATGCCCTCGAAAGTAGATAATAATCTTGTATATTGTGATTAGCTGCTGCTAGTAGACAATGATCTTGTATATTATGATTAGCTGCTGCTTGTAGATAATAACCTTATATTTTGTAATTAGTTGCTGCTAGTAGATAAGGATTAGGTATGTTGTGGTTAGATTCTATAAGAGGTATTGAGATGATACCATAGTATCCCTCGTCAAGAAAGGGTATGTTAAGTATGACTAACGCTGGGTGCACCATAGAGAGTTCCTTGTTCACCTGTTTACCATTTAGAGATGTTCTGATGTTTTTTTGTCGTGCCAAGTCCTTAGAAGTTCATAGTTAGCCATTGGGCCTGACTTGGAAAGTTTGACATCATAGGGCGTAGCCGGGTGATATAACTTTCATCTTGACGCCTATATTATCAGTAAAGCTCGCCCAGAGGCCGTTGGCGTACCTTGATGCCTCCAGGGCCAGAATTGGGATAAGGTGGTCTTACATTCGATTCAGTGGCACCAAGATTGCCTAGTGAATTGAGTGACATCTTTCCACATGATTGGCTATTGTTAGTGACCCTTAGTTTCAGCTAACCTAATACTTGTCCTACAGGTCACTCAGGAAACCACTCTAGTTGTTACAAGTCTGATAGACTAGTCGATGCCCTATGAAAGGGATCTTTTTAGTAGTGAGATGTGAGGCCAACATCCCAGGCGACTCTCGTAGATGCACAGGTACGTATTGTCGTGAAGGGCTAGGTCCAGCTATACTAGCCTAGGTGGCTATAAACCTTCCAGGGGAGCCATATGAAATCTGGACAGACTAAGTTAAGGTCCAAAGGGACTACAACCAGAGTATCATAGTGTTACTTCCAGGCTATGAGTTAGAGTAAGCTTCCTGTGGAGAGTTAGGGCTAATCGCTTAGGGACGTATCCTGTTGGTAGTATAGATAGCTGCCTACGACCTTGTCGTTCGCTTATGAACTATCTTTATCCTAGCATGACTTTCAAAGTATCGCTTAGGCCACTCCAGACCTCGCCCTATTCCGTCTAGGCCATTAGAGATTATAATCACTTCCAAGACCCTCTGGTTAGGTGTAGGCACACAGGGTGTGGTTGTTGGTAACTATACAGACTATTCTTGGGGTGAGTAGTGGTCGCGTTAGGCCTAAGGATCTAGATACACCTTTTAGTGGCTAGATTGAGACTAAAATGTAGTACTTTGGTCGGTATTGACCCCACCTAGGATAGCCTTTCGTTGACCAATTTCAAGGTTGCTAACTGTGTCGTTGTCTATGGGGCTATGGATTATTCATAAGAGCTATTTGATGTCGCTTAGAGGAGCTATGTGATATCTGAAAAAGACTATATTCAGGCCTATAAGTCCATATTTATGTACATCCACGTATGTCCCCTCTTTTTATGCCATAATGGCATTACTGAACCTCCGTCGAGCCTTGTGTGCCCAAGGTGTAGTTACAGGAGCCCAACGGGCTCAGACATAGTTATAGGAGTCCAACGGGCTCAGTTGCAGATCTAGAGGCCAGGTAGGTTGGCTATAGTTACCAGTAGAATCATAAGGACCTGGTTAGGAGTATATAGATTGAATTGTACTTGCCAAGGCTTATGGAGGCCCCGGTAGGTTATTTTTGTGTTTCTTGCACCTTCCAGGCTTATGGGAGCCAGGTTAGGTTCTTATTTGCATATTTTCTTGTTAGCTATAGTTTATGAAATTATAGTCATGCAGCTTCAGTTCTTATTTGTGTAGTGGTTTACGAGATGTAGGTTATGGATAAGAAAGCTTACAGGTTAACTTCTGCTCTTTGTCTCTGATTACTTTTAGTTCTTCATAAGCTTTTATTACTGCCTTACATATTGGGTACATATTGTACTGATACCCACATGTGGGGAGCTGCATACTTGCCTGTAGGTTTAGGAAGACAGGTTTCAAGGACCTCCATTAGCAACTATTCAGAGTCAGTAGATTGGTCAGCTCCTTTTATTTGGAGTTTCCAGGTAGTGGAAGTTTGCTCTTTTCCTTGTACAGTTTTGGGTAGGTTGGGGCCCTGTCCCGACCACTATTCCACTCATAGAGGCTTGCAGGCTACAACTTTTCAATTGTCTGTTGTATTTTACATGTTGTCCATGTGGAGCCTAGTTAAGCCAGTTAGTTAGCAACCTTGTCGTCTATAGTATGAATATGACCACCTATTATAATTCTGTTATAACTAGATAGCATGGTGGTCTTGTCGGCCCCCATAGGATCCCTTTATTGCCATGTTGTTGGGTTAGTTGTTTTCCTTTATAGGTTTGTTGCATGGCCTTGTTGGCCCGAGGTTGTGTTTACAGCCAAGAGATAGTAGTTTTTTTTCTTGACTTTGAGTTGTTGGTAGGCACTAGAGGTGCTTATACCCAGCCAGGTTAGCCTAGGTCCCAGTGTGGCATTAGGCACCAGTCATGCATATCAACGTGGGGCGTGACACATATAAACATAAATCACAAGATAATGAGAGTAAGGATTGCATGTTGATATCTGAAAATATGTATAGTCATAAACTGAATTTCGTATCTGAATAGAATGACCTAAAGCTAAAAATATAATCATATGGTTTGCCATAGCTGAAATCATAACTAAAAGCTTATAGAGTAATCATTGGGTCAAATCTACAGAAAATATAATATCATAAGTAATAAACATGCATAACTGAAATCATGAGGAATAATAGAAGACTCGTAACAACCGACACCATCATGGTAGAGCTTATGTTATGCCCCAACTATCACACTCAAATGGGAAAAGCCATCCAAAGCCTTTCTAAGGCTAAGAACACAACCATGATATCAATATCAAGATGAAGGCCCTCTGGCGGACGGGGGAAAGCTCTCTTAAGAGGACTCCAACTGAATATATAAATCTACCTTGGCGTGTAGTTTTGAGACCAAGGAACCTTGGAACCCTATTCCTACTCGGTGCTAGACACTACTCCCAAAAATATGCATAATGCTCCCACCATTTTTCAACAAACCTGAAATCATGATCACGTCCATAGTCTGAAATCTGAATATTGGGAGTCTTGACTCCAAAACATGTCATAAGTTGTAGTGGGAGTGTTGACTCTAAAATGTATGGTAAACTGATCTTATTAGCCTTGGTTAAATTATGAAAACCTGCTTAACTTGAGTGGGATTATCCAAATGTTAAAATTATGCATACTTGAAATAGACTTCAGTAGTCAAAATCATAGACTCATACATGGGTAATTCATAAACTTTCATTCATTCTAGATTTTTCATCATACTTGAAATCATGAATCATAAACTTGTCTTTTCATGAAACTTGCATAATTGGGCATAATATTCTAATACATGAAATCATGAATTTATAATCAATTTGTACACAAAATTTATCCTTGAATTTTAAAACATGCTTTGAAATATGAAAGGAGTTGACCCATAAATATATCATAGAGAATTTCATAAAATTGGGTTAAAACCCAAAAGATCGTGAACTTAATCTATAACTTGAATTTATGAAATTGAGGAGAATATTGAGAATAAGAGTGAAAAGGAACTCTCATTCATAGCCCTACATACCTGGGTGAGCTGAATCTACATTTGTATTTGAAAGCCCAAGAGATTTGGAGAAGAAATTAAAGGATTTAAGCTTGATCTTTAATAGAAAACCTCCAAACTTGCATGCATGGGAGTTGAATGAATTATAATAGGTTAAACTCCCTTAGTACACTTCTTTTAGATCTTGAAACCACATAGTTTAGGGCTTAGGAGCTTAGAAATTACAAAAATGCCCTTACTGATTCATCTGGAAAAATGACCCTGTCAGTCACCAAAAGCGACCAGACGAGTCATGGTCATGACTCGATACCACCACTGGAATAATCCTCATTCACTGGACTTCCTTACCCTACAGACAACTTGATGAATCGTTAGGGGCATGAAAACTCATCCCTTCCATCCATTGCCTATACTGTCAATTCCTCCTTTTTTCACCCCCACACACTTAACGGGAGACAACTCAACTCGTGGGGTGAAACGATGACTCGTCACCCCACTGGTCAAACCCCCAGGACACATTCCTTTCTCCAACTCAACATTAACTTAACGGGTCACTGGAAGATCCATGAAGTGACCTAACGTGTCACCTGACAAGTTATTCTATGACCTGGTACAGATTTTTCTATTTTCTCCGTTTCAACACTCAGATCTGATCTTAGAAAATTTTGAGGTATTACAATATCTCTCCTTTGGGAACATTCATTCTTGAATGTGGGTTAAACACATTGAAAAGTTGGGGAAAGGAACTGCAATCCAAAATATTGAACATCTGAAGCTGAAAACTGATGGAGTGACTGACTCTGAATTGATACACATGACTGAGCTGAATTCATGAATCATACATACATGCTAGACATGAAAGGAACTGAGAGAAATGAACTTGACATGAAACTGAATAGAGCATTAGGGAGGTAATTGATAACTCAAGATGGAGTGGAATTGGAAGGGAATAAATGCGGGTATTTAGCCATCATATCTATTTCGGCCTCCCACGTAGCTCCCTTAACAAGCTGATTCCTCCACAAGACTTTCACTGAAGCTACTTCTTTATTCCTTAACTTCCAAACCTTACGATCAAGGATTTCAACTAGAACCTCCTCATAGCTAAGTCTCTCTTTCACACCTATGCTCTCCACCAGAACAATCAAGAACGAGTAACCAATTCACTTCTTCAATAGAGATACATGGTAAACTGGATGTACCAAGCTAACTCCGCAGTAACTCCAACTCCTAAGCTACTTTGCCAACAAGTCTCACAATCCTGTAAGGACCAACATATTGGGGACTAAGCTTCCCTTTCTTTCTGAACCTCATCACTCCCTTCATGGGAGACACCTTCAAGAACACCCAATCATTAACTTCAAACTAAAGTTCTCTCCCCCTAATATCTGCATATGACTTTTGATGACTCTAAGCTGTTTCCAGTATTTCCCTTGTATGTTAAAATTTCTCCATAGCCTCATGAATCAAATATGGCCTTATCAATGTAGCTTCACCTACCTTGAACCAACCAATAGGTGATCTACACCTCTGTCCATAAAGAGCCTCAAACAGAGCCATCTGAATATTGGAGTGGTAACTGTTGTTGTAAGTAAACTCGATAATAGGTAAATGATCATCCCAACTACCTTTGAACTCAATCCCACATTCTCTCAACATATCCTCGAGAGTCTAAATGGTCCGCTCGGACTGACCATCTGTTTGCGGGTGAAAAGCCATGCTAAACTTGACCTGAGTACCAAGTCCCTTTTGAAATGATCTCCAAAACTATAAGGTAAACTGAGTACCTTTGACTGAAATGATGAACAAAGGAATTCCATGAAACTGAACCAACTCTCGAATGTATAAGCTAGAATCGGTAATTTTGACCGGTAGGAAATGAGCTGTTTGGTCAACCTATCTACAACCACCCAAATAGAGTCATCTGCCGGCATGTACGGGACAACCCTATGATAAAGTCCATATTGATCTCTTCCCACTTCCAGGTAGGGATACTAATGTCCTGTAGCATGTCTCTAGATCTCTGATGCTCAACTTTCACTTGTTGACAATTTGGACACTTAACCACAAACTCTGCCATGTCTTCTTCATGCCATTCCACCAATAGAATTCTTGTAGGTCACGATACATCTTGGTAGCATCTGGATAGATAGAATATCGAGATCCATGAGCCTCATCCAACATCTTCTCTCTCAATTCATCAACACCTGAAACACATAAAGGACCCTAATAATGAATTACGTCATCTCCCCCTTGGGAGAAGACCTCCGCCTTCTGATTCCGAACCGCTTCCTTTAATTTCACCAGGATAGGATCCTCATCTTGCGTAACCTTGACTTTAGTCACCAAATAGGATTCTGAACCATTCTAAATAATGACACCACCATCTGTCGAGTCAACCAGGTGAACCCTTAACCATGCAAGCCGATGCACATCTTTCACCAACTCTTTCCTTCCATCCTTAATGTAGGACACGCTCTCCATAGACAATCTATTAATGGCATCCTCCACCACATTGGTCTTGCCCCAATGGTAAAGGACACTCATATCATAATCTTTGAGAAGCTCTAACCACCTCCTATGTCGCAAATTTAGGTCCTTTTGACTGAATACATACTGAAGGCTCTTGTGGTCCATAAACACATCCACATGGACCCCATACAAGTAGTGTCTCCAAATCATCAATGCAAACACCATTACTGCCAACTCTAGGTCATGCGTTGGGTAATTCTTCTCATGAATCTTAAGATTTCTAGAGGCATACATAATGACCTTACCATGTTGCACCAACACATACCCAAGACCAACCCTAGAGGCATCACAATACACAACAGATCCATCTGTACCCTCTAATAAAGTCAATACTGGGGTTGACATTCCTTGAGAGTCTGTAGCATGATCCTTAAATGAGCGGCATGCTCCTCCTCGCTCTGAGAATATATGAGGATATCGTCTATGAAGAAAATCACAAACATATCCAAATATGGATTGAACACCCTGTTCATCAAATCCATAAAAGCTGCAGGAGCATTCGTTAGTCCAAAAGACATAACTACGAACTCATAGTGACCATATCGAATCCTGAAAGCTATCTTCGGGATATCACTCTCCCTAACTTTGAGCTGGTGGTATTCGAACCTGAGGTCTCTATTTGAGAAGCATTTAGCACCCTGAAGTTGGTCAAGTAGGTCATCAATTCTGAGGAGGGAATACTGGTTCTTTATTGTAACCTTGTTCAACTACTGATAGTCAATGCACACACGAAGAGACCCATCCTTCTTCTGAAGAAAGAGAATTGGCGCACCCTATGAGGATTTACTAGGCCAGATAAAACCCTTATCTAAGAGATCCTTCGACTTTTCTTTCAACTCCTTTAGCTCAGCTAGAGCCATAAGGAGGAATGGATATAGGCTACGTATTGGAAAAAAGGTCAATACGAAAGTCAATCTCCCATTCGAGAGGAACTCCTGGTAGAACATCTTGGAATACCTCTAGATACTCACGTACAATAGGGACAAACTGAAGAGTTAGGGTATCTGATGTAACATCCTTAACCCAAACTAGATGGTACAAACAACCCTTGAAAATTATCTTCCTGGCCTTAAGATAAGAAATAAAGTGACCTACAGGTACATTCGAATTACTATTCCATTCTAGAACTAGCTCGCGTGTAGATCAGAACTCTACCGTATGGGTTCTACAATTCATTGAGGCATAACATACGTGCAACCAATCCATACCAAAGATAACATCAAAATCAGTCATGTCTAACTCTACTAGATCGGCTGAGGTGACTTTCTGAAGGACTATGACAGGGCAATTTCTGTATACCCGTCGAGCTATAACTAAGTCACCGACTAGAGTAAAGATTGGGAAGGGTTCTCATAGGATTTCGGGACTAACTTCAAAACTAATAGCAACATAAGGAATCACAAAAGATAAGGTAGCCCCTAGATCTAACAAGGTAATACAGTAAGATGAAATACTCGTAACATATCAATAACCACATTTGGAGAGGGCTTCTACTCCTGACGAGATGAGAGGGCATAAAATCTATTCTGACGCTGACCACCTCCTGAACTAGTGGATGCACCCTGTTGAGCTAAGCATGCAGGTGGAGCTATTAAACTATTGTCTAGGTCACGACCTCCACCATGGCCTTTTCTGTCTGTTTGAGCATGTTTCTGAGCTTTTCACACTCAAAAAACGCACCTGAACACGCTAGGCACTCCTATGTGTGCCTCCTAGCACACTTGTCATAAGCTGGGATACTAGGCTCTCCTGACATGCTCCCCTAACCTCGAGAGCCTGATGTCTGTAATATCTCAAAAATGCCTAAGATTAGACCCGGGAATCAAAATTTGAAGTTGGCTGAAAAACTGGGAAAAAGTCATAGGATGAGTGATGTAACTACTCGTGGTTGGAAACCATGAGCCGTTGTTAGCAGTCATGGATTTGGGAGTCTTGGTGGAAGTGGATAAAACAAGTGTTGTAACAACTCATTTCCTTTAACAACGAGTCATTGTTGGTGATCGTGGGTGAGTACTAGACTTAATCATAGGGGATGTAACAAGTCATTCAACGACTCATTGTGAGATATGAAAATCTCTTAACACCATCGCTGTCTAGGTGGTCATATCTCCAGTGGACTTAACAGATGATTATCACGACTCGTTAGAAGTAACCACAAGTCATGGTGCGGCTCATTGTAAGGAGAAGCTTAGGGTTTCAGGGGGACAAGCAACGACCGACCCAACGATCCGTTTGATCAAAGGACGAGTCGTCATGTCGAGCCGTGGTACGAATCTGGGATAAGGGCCTAGGCAGTGCATGTGAAGGGCCATACAATGATTCATGGTAGCTTCCAACGACTCGTTGGTATGCCTGTTGGATCGATCTACACAAAATATTCTAGGTATTTCATTAAGGGTATTTTCGACCTTTCTATGCTCTAAGCCCTAAACTACGTCGTTTTATATATTTGTATAGGCATAATAAGATAGGTTAAGTCCCTTTTTCTTAAGTCATTCCCATGCATGCAAGTTAAGAGAATTCTAGAGAGATCAAGCATAGATTCAAGTTTTTCCCTATCAATTCTCCATTGGGTGATGTCTCCCAAATTACACCTTGCAATTGAGATATAAAGTGGTCGATGTCAAATATAGAAACCAACAAAGGTTGGGTTAATCCCACAGGGAATATGGAAAGAACTTGAGTTAATGTAAATGGTTGTACTATCAAATTACTTATTTCCTAAGGGAGAAAGAAATAAAATAATAAACAAAAGTAAAAACTACTTGATGTTTAAATCAATGTTGGTTTGTACAATTAATGAGTTGACTAGGATTGTGTTCCCCAAGACTTCGTAACCACAAGGCTTTTACACTAGTGATCTATTTCGGTGTTTAACATGCAATATTGGCAAGTTATATTCACCTAAATAGTTGGTCCCCTATCTAGATGATTATCACCACGCAACTTGATCTGTATACGGGTGTATACTTAATTAACCCTTACCCTTAATATCGGATCAGCTATCCCCGGAAAAATTCAAGTTATTAGATGAGGGTTGATAGCCTCAAATATCCATCATTAATATCTTTTCCCATTCACTACTTCCTTGGTCCAGTAAGTAAGAATAAGGCAAGCCCTAACATTTGCAACCATCAAGAATCAATTAAAACGAAGGAAAATATAATACATGCATTAAACCCCGTTCAAGAATCACTAAGTATTTAACCTATGTGTGTAATTCATATTGGTTCCCAAAACCCTAGTTATGGGTTTAGCTACTCATGTTTGAATGATCACATTCACAAAATATTGAATAAATCATAATTGCAACTCACAAATTATCGTAGAACAAAACCAAGTTATTGAATAAAACTCCAAACTTGATGAATCAGTTCCAAAGTTTCTTTTGATCCTCAAATTCAAGAATAAAATTGTAAACCTTGTTTCTTGAACTAAGAATAATCGTACAATACCAAAATCCTACGTGAAAAATAGTAATAATAAACTCTATATCGAAAATAAACCTAAACAGTGTATTTATATTTCCAAGAAAACCTTTTCCTAACTAAAACTGGAAACCAGGTCGTCAGTGATCATGGGCTTGGTGACGATTCATTAAGACCTTTGACGAGTCGTGCCTTGCTAAAATCAATCGTCCTCAGCATCGAACCCAGTTGTGGCAATGGGTCACCTAACGACTTGTTGTGCCTGGGCAAGAGTCGTTAAGCCCCTCGTGGTCTAGCTCCTTCAACTTTCTAGTGTATCTCACGGTTGGTTCCAGTGATCTGCCAATGAGTCGTTTAGTAAACTAACCACTCGTTATGTCTTCCGTCATCTTCACTGGTTACTTCTTCAATCATTCCTCTCCTGGTCTTCACGACTGACTCCATGACTCGTTAACAGATGTAACGAGTCGTTCCCTCAACCCATCAGGTGCACAGTTTCTGCATCTTCAAAAATCAATAGTTGCCCACGACTTCAACAACGAGTCGTGCTTAATGCAAACGAATCATGAAGGGCCTGGCAGTCACCTGTTCAGTTGTTTTAAGCATTAATTTTCCTAATTCACTTATGAACCTGTTTTCCTACAACATTAAACACAAAACACATCATACCTATATAAACATACCCGCAATGTGCATAGTTTCTTGGTTTTAAGCATCGAAAGTGCCGTAAAATCATGGCACATCACACCCTAAATTTATAACTTTTGCATGTCCTCAGGCAAAAACAAAATAAAATAAACTACTTCGACACTTCAATCTAAAGAACTCTATGAAACTTACAGCAGTCACATTTATCCATCAAATCAAAATTTTCTAACCCCTCCTTCATCATATCAACCCAAATCACAATGCATATGCAAAATTTCCAACCATGACACAGAGGAATCAAAACATGGCAAGACACTGTCACTTGCAACCATGCACATAAATCTATAATACTGACCCAGACAATTTGCAAATGATTTTGTTGAGAAAATGCTCTCACCTAAAAGAAGTCTCATACTCACACATGTTTATATGATTATTTCGATATATTTCTCTTGGGACTAGGTAAGATTCACTCGCTCTCACAAAGAAATTCTAATTGTGTGCATGCAATACCATAGGCTTGCCTTTACTTTCAATACCTCAATTTTTAGACAAGTAACCAGGATCACTATAGGACTTACTAGGCTTATAACGTAGGCTCAGGTTTGGGTATGGTACATATGGAAGTAGTAGCTTAACCCTCCTTGGCACTACACACTTCTTGACTCTACTTTTATCCTTTTTTTCTATTTCCTCCCTTTTTCCCTTACTTGTTGATTCTTTTATTTGCATTTGCAACTACAGGTGAGGTCTCTCTTCATTCAAGCATTCATGGATGTCACATATTTTTTCTCTTTTCTTTTCTTTCTCTTTGACAAAAATTTTTATTTCTTTCTTTTCTTTTCATTATGCATACTGCACCCGCCCTTTTATTTTCATTACCCAAATTTTCATTCCTCCCTACTCTTTTAATCACCCCTATAATAGCCACTCTCAACTTAGGCGATTTGCCTGAGTTGAGGTTCAAGGTGTCCAAGGAGGGACCAGGGCCAAAATAGGTTCATTCTTAATAAAAGCAGGAAGGTGAATTTGTGTAATCAAAAAGAAAGGTCGATTTAAGCTCAAACATTTGGATCAAAGGATTTTTATACTCTTTTGGTCGGTCTTTTAAGGATAAAGTGGGCTCATAAATCAAAAACGACCTATGATCCTTTCCTAGTTTCCTATCCTCTATCTCGGTACGACTGACCAGGCAAGTTCTAGATTGACACACACAACCAAATTTAACTATTAAATCTCACTCACACATAGCATAGGTCAATATCATCACTTCTACTAGCTGCTAGTTCAGGTACAGCCATACAATGGTAAACATGTTCAAATTTTCAATGCCATGCAAAGATTCACAAAGGTCATACTTTTCAAGTTTAGCATACACATATAAAAATTTAATAGGGGCATCAACTTATAAATCAACAAAAATCAACAATTTAAGCTCTTGACTGCCTTCAGTTCACCTAACTTTCTTCTGACTGACACAAACAAACACAAAAAAAACATAAAAACATAAACATACCAGTTCTACAAGATATGGAACACCCGAGGGAAAAGATATCCAGTAAGAAAAACCCTTTGGTGTTCAGCAAAAAAATGCACAGGTATCTTGTTCATCGGTCTGGATGACTACACGCAAGTGCACGTGGTCGAACAAGTAGTAAAATGGCTCAAGTAAGCCAAGTGTCGATCCCACAAGGACTGGACTAAGGTATCAATCTAATCAAGTGTCAATAAACTTTAACTCTAAAAATGCAGACAGCAATGTGAAGAAGATTTTGATATTTTGTTTCCTAATTTATACTAAGTCTAAAATGAATATACAATTTGAGTCTGAACTATAAGTATGAGCATGCTGAGGC
>JACEIK010003667.1:108767-127064 GCA_018107945.1 Datura stramonium | reverse complement strand
CCCAATTCCATGGACAAGACAAAGCATGCCACTGAACTATGTAGTCTGTACAATCAGCCTCTTTTGCAGAAGAAAGTGACTTCTGGGCTTGCTGGTGTTAATGTAACTGAAAAGAGCGGCAGCAATCTAGTCAGATCCAATGAAAATACACAGAAGCCCGCTCGACATGGTAACATTATTGCAGCCTCTACCTATGGTGCAGGCAGCAATGCTGTGGCTAATGCTGTACGTTTCTGCCTTTTTTCTGTCTTCCTCTTGTGTTTTTCTTTCCCCCTTCTTTTTCTAAAACCAAAGCTTAGAATTGCATATTTCTGATAGTTATTTTACCCTTGTGAAAGACGTCTCTGAACTTTCCGAGTTTTTGGAACTTCCGTGACAAGCCGAATATTAGTGGAAGCAGCAGCATAGATTTGCAACCATTGTTGAATTTAGAAGAACTTCAAGATAAAGAACTGGAAGAAGCACAGGAATATCGCCGCAAGTGCGAGATTGAAGAAAGAAATGCTCTGAAGTCTTACCGAAAGGCTCAAAGGGCCTTGCTTGAAGCTAATGCTAGATGCTCTCACCTATACAGTAGAAGAGAACAATATTCAGCCCAGCTTCGAGATCTTATGATGGGAAATCCCAATTTGTTACTGTCTTGTGGGTCTCCTGATGAAACTGGAATTGGGTTGGACTCCTTACGTGCAATTTCTGATGTTAATTTGCATTCAATTCCCACTTCTAGTTGTGCAGTGCAGCCTACATTTGACTTTAACAATCAACATAGATCCAATTTAAATGTCCATCCTAATAATGTTGCTCTTCAAAATGTCTCCAGAGTTCAAGAGCATTACAATTTGGCATCTGATCCCTGTAGTGAACCTGATTGCATCGCGTTCAAGTCTCATAAGGAAGATAATGGTGCAAATGACATGTGCTCTCCTTCTGAGGAATTCAATATGTCTCAAAATGAAGACGAAGGGACGTTTCTGTTCAAAGATAAATCTCCAGAAAACCATCTGGACTATCAAGGGAAGGAAAAATCCAGAGTTGACATGGACAAGAATATGAACAATGCATTAGAGGGGCAATCAGCAATGGATACTTCTCAGGATTCTTTACTTCTTGAAGCATCTTTGCGCTCTCAGCTTTTTGAAAGACTAAGGATGAGAACTTTGTGCCAGAACGAGAACCCACAAGAGAGTCCGGAAGCTGTAGCTGAAGGAAGAACAGAAAATAATAAGCTTGTGGGAGGGGTGGTAATAGATGATAGATTATGCTCCGATTCAGAGCGAGAGAATGAGCCACAACAAGGTTCTGACTTGCAAGGTAGTGTTCTTTTATGAACATCTTCCCTGCAGTAGCTAATCTCTATTGATCGCAATTTGACCTATGTGTGCATATGATCTATAAATCAGAAATCTTTAAAAAAAACTAAGATACCATTTTGGCTATTTGGTAGTGCGATGCTTTTAGATAAACAACAAATATGCTAATAAAATATCATAAATGGATTTAATAAGATGCACAAAATCCTGTGTACAAAGGACATATACAAGTACTACTCAATAGTTAATTGGATGTTGTAGCTGAAAATATATATATGATGTCAAGCGATTTGTCAACCTCAATGCCAAACTAGTTGGGTTGATGTATGTGAATCCTTTGTATTTGTTGTGCTCTACTTGGGTCCATTTCATTGCAATGAATACTTTGTTTTCTTAAAAACAAATTTGGGGTTTTCTATAGCTAGCTGTTCTCTACATTCTCAAACTTATTTTGACACTAATATACGAAACTCTAGAAAGACTAAAAAGACTCTTGGCAAACACTAGATCTAATGCAAGTGTAATAATAATAAGTGGTTATTGGGAACTAGCTTGTATTGCCTCTATGGATTTTTTTTTATTTTATTGCATTATGGTCTTAGCTAAGTCTGCATTATTTACAAGAGATTGACGGCTTTTGTGACACATCCTTATGTTTTTTTTTTTTGGGGGGAAGGAGGGGGGAAGGTAACAAGTTGTATGTATTAATAGAATAATACACCAAGTTGTACTAAGACTTTATTTACCAGTGAGCAAAAGAGTGAGCAAAAAGAACAACAAAACCAATCTACAATCCTAACAAGAATCTAGTATGTCTAGGATAGATATAGTATCTGCTGGTAAGTTTGACTGCACCAAAAGCAAAAAGTAGAATACATTTAAGTTTGATCTTCTGCACTCTATTGCTATTGTACTCAAAGCATCTACAATTCCTTTCTCTCCAGTCTCCACATTGTCCACCAAATACAAGCTGGGGCAGTCCTCCATCTATCTCTGTCATTTGCTCCAGCTCCAACTACTTCCCAACTAAAGAGAGCTTCAATAATCTTTTGGTAGCCATTGTCCAAGTTATGCATCTGAGATTAATAAAGATCTTCCATAACTGGGATGTTATCCTGCCATGTAAAAATAGATTGTTGACTGAATATCGAACCCCGATATAAATAATAAAAAAGGAAAGACAGACTGGCAAAGAGCACGTGCTTCCAAAAGGGTTCCCTCAGGAGAGGTGGAATTTTGTGTTGGGGTCCCAACAATGGACAGGTGGACAAAGGGATAAGAAGAGAGAGAGATTGGCTAGGGCTTATCTAAGTGGTGGGCCAAATTACCCCACATCACTTAAAAGGAATAGCAATTTAAGCTCAACAACTTTAGGCCCAAAACAAAATCAGAAGCCTTTTACTGATTTCATCAACTTAACAAATACAGAAATTTGCAATATGTATTTTGTTAAGTACGAAATGGAGAAAGAATGCAGTATGAAGGGAGAAAGGAGGAGGAAAACAAGGGAGAACATTCAAGAAGAACAACTATGTTCAAACATGCAAATCCAAGGAGGAGGGGAGCCAAAATTGAATAACAGTTCAATCTAAACAATTGATGAATGGGTGGTGGATTTCTTGGAGTCCTGCTTGTCATGTACACAGAACCAGAACCAGAACCAGAACCAGAACCAGAACCAGAACCAGAACCATTACAGGTTGACTATAGTGCTCAAAGAGGAGGATCTAGCTGAGGTTGCTACCAATTGGGGTCAAGCAAACATGATCAAGCTTGGACAACAGTTTGGTGTAGATTTCAAAGGATTCAAGAAGGAAGGCTACATGATGTTAACCAAGATGGATCAAAAGAGAGACAAGGAGAAGGTGCATGCATCAAGTTCTAAAAACATTGTACCAAAAGAGGTAACGAACCTGTTCTAGAGGTAACGAACCTGTTCTTTGATGTAAATTTCAAAGATGGAGAGCCAAGGTCTAGAGTGGGAGGATTCTAGCATTAACCAATCAATGAGAGTGAAGTTAATCTCATGGAATGTGAGGGGGTTAAATGGGATTGATAAAAGGGATATTGTTAGGAAGCTAATTCACCAATGGGGTGCTGACATTTATATTTTAGTTGAAACAAAATTAGAAGGGCTATTGATTAAGTGGTTCAAAGTACGTGGAGTAATAGATGGGTGTGAGAGTTTCACAAAGAGGCAATAGAGAGCAGTCAGATAGCAGTTCTTTGGGACAAAAGGGTGTGGTCAGGAGAATTTTTGGAAATGATGAGTTCAGCTGGTGCATCACTGTAGTCTATGCAGACTATAGCAAAGAAATTAGGAAGACCTTATGGGAGGAACTCGTATCCAATCAGAAACAAATATACTGGGCCCTGGATAGCATGTGCAGACTTCAATGTCACCAGATACCCTTTAGAAAGAACAAATTTTCTGAGACTGAATGTAGCTATGATACAATTTTTTTCTTGTATTGAAGAATTGGAGTTGGTTGATTCTCCTTTATTTGGAGGATCATACACAGAGAAGAGGGGAAATACCACAGAGCTGCCTCAAGGATTGACAGATTTTTTGCACTGTGCACAAAATTTTATTAGATTGATTTTGATCCTTTTTGAAGCAGTGTCAGGCCTAAAGCTCAACTGGGGAAAGAGTTGTTTGATTCCCGTTAAAGATGTATCCCAGATTCAAAGTTTGGCAAACATTTTGGGGTGTAAAATTGAAGGGTTGCCAATCACTTATCTGGGTATGCCTTTAGAGAGCAAACACAAAACACTGGAGATCTGGGATAAGATTCTGGAAAAAACAGAAAGAAGTTGGCAAAGTGGAAAGCACGGTACCTCTCTTTGGGGGTAGAGTGATACTGATTAATTCTGTCCTGGACTCGCTCCCACTTATGTTATGTCCTTATTCCCAATTCCTTCAAAAGTTTTCAAGAAACTGGACAAACTTAGAAGGAACTTTCTATGACAAGGAGGGGAAGAAGGTAGGGGCTATTATCTGGTGAAGTGGAATACTATGATGCTGAGCAAGAAAAGAGGAGGTCTGAGCATCAAAAAATTGAAAGTACAAAACAGAAGTTTTCTAATGAAATGGCTTAGGGAGGTTACATCAATGAAGGAGAGGGCTCTCTGGAAGGAGGTGATAACAACAAAGTTTGGTGAGTTGAACCCAAGATGCACAAAGACAGTTACAACACCATATGGACAGGGAGTATGGAAAACAATCAGAGCATTTTGGAATAAAATCTAACTTCTAAAGTGGGAAATGGCAATAGTTTCAAATTTTGGAGGGATGGTTAGGTTGATCAGATCCCTTTAAGTTAATCATTTCCCGACCTTTTCTCCATTTGCACCAACCTCGATGCCAAGATATGTGATTGTTGGTCTACACAAGGATGGAACCTATCCTTCAGGAGACTATTGAATGATTGGAAAATAGACAGAGTGGCGTCATTGTTGGAAAAGTTAGAGGGTACTAGTCTTGACACAAACGCAACAATCGAAGTCATCTGGAAACATAACAAGGATGGTAAGTTCATAGCCAACAATGCCTATAAGAGAGGGATACAAGGGGGATCTGGAAGGGTTCAATATCATTGGAAGACTATTTGGAAAGATTTAATTCCCACAAAAGTGAAATGTTTTTCACTTGGTTAGTAATCAAAAGAGCCTGCCTGAAAGAAGGTCCTATAGAAAAAAGGAATGCCACTGGTACCTAGATGTTTTCTATGCAACAAGGGAAACAAACAGTCACCTCTTCCTACCTTGCAAGTTCACAACACAACTCTGGGAACTTTTTCTCAACATTACCAGTCTCAGTTGGACTAGCACCCATCTGACCTATTCAGATGTTGGATTAGAAAAGACAGAAGCAAGACTCAAAGAGAAGGTGGAAGTTCATACCATCATGTATATGGTGGTCTGTTTGGAGAGAAAGGAAGGGAAGGGAAGATGTTTTGAAGATAGATCCAATTCCATTCACAAAGTAAAATGGAATTGTTTAGTATCTTCTCTTTTGGTGTAAACAACTATGCGTAGTGGATGTAAATCAAATTGTAGAATTGATAGGAAATCTGTAATTTTGTGATGAATCTTGAAGGTGGCCAGCATATCCTAATGTTGAAGAATACAAACTTACCAATTTCAAAAAAAAAAAAGACTGTTGACTGTCTCCATCTTCTTCTCACATAAATAGCATCTTGAGCAAGGTGTCATCCCTATCTTGATATCATGTGTGAGCACAACTTCCTTTGCAAGTAACCATGAGAAGCATGCAACTTGTAGGGGATTCTATTCTTCCAGACGTGTTTCCAAGGTCAATTGGTGATCTGAGGTTCAGGTTGATTTAGATTTTGTTAGCTGCATTAACTCTGAACTTTCCACTGCCATCTTAAAGTGTCGTCTCCATTCTTGGGAGGTATTCCAAATGTTTGTAGAACTCGGTCATTCAATCATTCAAACCTCTTCTAAGTCTCAGCTCCCAACCTTGAGGATACAACATTTCAATTGTAAGCTTCTGTTGATGTTGGGATAGAGCATAGATGTGAGGGAATAGTTCCTTTAGAGCTCCATTCCTCAAATACTTATCATCCCAGAAGGTCATGATACCATTTTGCACACTGATAGAAACTTGGTTTTTTAGAGCAGGCATAGTACCCTGATAGACCTCCAAAAGATAACACCAATGCACCATAAGTTGTGTTAACTTGTTTTGTCATCCGATTGTCTTCCTCCCCATATTTATCTTGATCACCTTTGTTCCATAAATTTTGAGAGTCTTGAGAGTATCTCCATAACCAATTTCAACTTGAGAGATTTGCTGCGATTCTTCAGGTTTCTGATTCCCAATCCACTTTGAGTCTTGCTGAGAATTAAAGATTTTCACTTGACTAGGTGGAAAGCCTCTTTTTCTCTCTTTTTTTTTTTTTTTTTTTTTGTGATAAATGGTAACCAAACCTCTTTTTCTTTGTTTCCGTGCCATAAAAAGTGACTCTCGTAGGGATGGGAAGAGAGTCATCATATAAGTTTGGTAGTGGATCTAGTACTGAGTTTATCAAACCTTCCTCCCATTGACAGGTTTTGACGTTTCCACCTTGAGAGTTTTTTCTCACATTTTTCTAGGACACATTTCCAAATCTCCTAGGACTTTGATTTGGACCCTAGTGGCATGCCAAGATAGTTAGTAGGAAGAGCCTGTAGTTCACCCCTACTACCCCCAAAATCATTGTCAAAACCTCTATATTTGTTACTTCATTAATTGGGAAAAAGTGGCTCTTTCTCCAATTAATATGAAGTCCAAAAATTCGTTCAAAGAGAACACAAATTATTCTCAGAAATTCAACTGTTCTCTGCATCACAGAAGGTCAAAGTATCACCAACATATTGAAGGTGTGTGATTTCCCGACTATTGTGCCCATTCTTGGCTACCTCAAAACCTTTAATCCACCCATTGTATTTAGCAGTCTTGACCATATTGATCAAATCATCCATGACAACTATGAAAAGAAATAGGGGATCATCCTGTCGGAAGCCTCTGTGAGCAGGGAAGAAAGTCAGAAACCCTCTGAAGATCCAGTAATAATGACACAGAGAATCTGACAGTAGACATACAAAGTTACTTTGTATGAATACCAGGCTTCTTCTGCTTCAATCTTGAATCCACTGCTTCATTGGCTATTAGTATAACGTTTATATTCGTCTTCCTTATATGAAAGTCATCCATTGAAAGTCTACCAATTTTTCCATTATTCCTTTAAGCTCTTAGTCAAGACTTTTGCAATAATCTTGTAAGTGCTGCCTATTAAAACTTATAGGTCTGAAATCTCTTAGCTCCTTTGCACCAGTCTTCTTACGGATCTGGGCAATGTAAGTTGCATTTGAACTTCTTTCAAAGATTTCACGAGCATGAAAATTGTGAAAAAACCCCATGACATCCTGTTTAACCACCTCCCAGCATTTAATAAAGAGCCCCATTGTAAAGCCATCAGGTTCAGGTGTCTTATTCATCACACACATTTTTCAAGCATTCCAGAACCTCTCTTCAAATCTGCTCTCTACAAATTCTCTCTTCTTCAGAGATTATAAGACAATTCCCAAAATTGCTTGTAGGTCTCCATTCTTCAGTCTCAGTATGTAGTTTTTTGTAAAAATCTACAATATCATTGTTGATTCTCTCTCACTCTGAAATTAATTCATCCTGGATCAGTGGGTGGTCAATGTTGTTGCGTCTTTTGTGAGCATTGGCAGTTTTACGGAAGACCTTTGTATTCCTATCTTCTTCCTTAAGCCATGTCAACCTAGATCTTTGCCTCCAGGCCATTTCTTCATTTTTCATGTGTTATTGTTCTACATATTCCATCATTAAAGATGCCTTTCCACCATGTGGCCCTAGATCTTGTTCTTGGGACATAGGGAGTATTAAAAATCGACTCTAATTGCTTAAGCATTTGGCTTATTGTGTCTCAGCCATTATTGAGCAGATCTTTTTACTGCAATCGAAGAATTATATGCTGAAAGAAGAGATGCAATTTTATTCATTCTATTATGATATTTGGTCAAGTGAAATATATGTAAAATTCTTTGCTTTTGAGTTTTCCATATTCCCGTGATATGCTATGTAACTTTTTGTGGTAAGCTTAGCTGGTTTGGTTTTTTTCACCATATCCACTATTTGATGTCGTTTCCTGGACAAGCAAAATTCATTCTGTTTACATGTCCTGTTGTACTGGAATTAGGAGCGATTATTTTCTTTCTTATTTGGTACATTTTTGTTTTCAATTGTCCAGAATGGTAACGAAGTCGTATTTTTGGAAGGTCATGATACCCATGGTCTTTTGGACGTCATGTAACAATGAGAAGTCATAAATTATCATTTCAGAGGTTGACACTCTTTATTCTGTTTGAGCCAACTTGTTTACTTCTCTTTCCTTTTGAACTTTTTATTAGGTTGTGGCATGATGAGTACTATGTTTAAGATGCCTGCCGAGGTGGACCATCAGTGCAACAATGAGAAGTTTGGTTCTAAATCTGCATCCCCTTCGTCTTATATTTGTTTAGATAGTTGTATCACCACAGGCGATGACAAATCTCAGTTAGCAAGCTCGGTCACCTTTTCATATCCTATTTTGAAGAGTGCTATCATAGACCTTAAGGTTTCAGATGGAGATTTACGCAAATCACAGATTAGAAATTCCATTGTACAAACTTCTCATGATCAGGCGGAAGACAATTTTGGTAGCAGCACCATTCCAGGCATTTCAAGTTCAGTCTCCGTTGAAGCAGCTTCAGTGGATTTAATTGGCAGTAAGAGTGGGTCTTACTCTTGCAATTTTTCCATTGACCCGCTTTGGCCACTTTGTATCTTTGAACTTCGGGGGAAATGCAATAATCCTGAGTGTTCTTGGCAACATGTTAGAGACTATTCTTCTGGTAGTGGAATGGAGGTGACATTGGATAACGATGGTAGGGATCTTCTGTTTGAAATGCATAAGACATCCTTAGAGTTCTTTCATGTCCAACATGTGGTGTAAATTTTCATAACTCGTTTTCTTCTGTAGACAAGGTTGGATCACCAGCTCAAGGACAGATATCCTCTACTAAAAGAACTCTTACCAAGTCACTTGACTGCCTTGGTTTGGCTCCCCCAACTTATTTGGTGAGCTTGGATGTTCTGAAAGCTGATCTGCAGTCATGTAAATCCATTCTAAGTCATGAGTACGGCCAACTGTGGGTGAAGTGCTTCAGTCTTTCCTTTGTTCTCTCAAGTCAGCTGCCGACTGATCTGCCAGTTGATGAGCGGTTATTTCATGGCGCTAATGCTCGTGTTGAGGTCCAGGGTGGTTGGAATAGGCAATCACTTTATTTTCAGAGCAGAAATGGATCATCGGTTTGTCAAATCATCCTGTTCTTTTCTAATAATGCATGGTGGTGTGGGAGGAAAAGAGGGAAGGAAAAAGGATGATTTTAGCTACTTATACAACGCTTTTGGAAAAGCTGAAATTTTTATTTTATGTTTCAACTATTATAGATGACTTGCCTCTGAAATACCAGCGAAGATATGGAAGTATCAATTTAATTTTCAATACACGAATCAAGAAAAAATATTTTGCATCTTGTTGCTGCTTACTGAAACAGTCTGTATGTGAGAAGAATGTGTTGATTATACGAACTCTTAAACTTAAATATATTTTAGTTAATCCGGGTAGTATTCTATTTCTTATTTTTATGATGCTTTTATTTTTCTTTGGGAGACATTGTAATTACTAGTCGAGGCATCTGAATCTATCTAAAGAATGCAAATGCTCTGTTATTGGTTATGTCCTTTTATATCATGCTACTGGGTCCTTTCAGGGGGGCTCTTTTAACTTCCCAATTCACTAGAATGCTGCTTGCCTTCTTCCGCTATAGGAGTTCCATTTTCTGGTTTTTAGTCATCAATGGTGTGAATATGCTTTTTGTTTCCTGTCCTTGTATAGGCTTGAGTTTGCTATGCAGAAAGCAAGGTTTTTCTCAACCTTCCATTAAGGGCAGATAAATAGTTGCTGCCCTTATTTGGTACATACTGTCAGTACTGTAACTTATCTTCTAATAACTTAGCAGGGTCCATGCATGGAACTCTCTGCTGATGATGACCAGATTGTAGAGATGGCTCTTCTTAATCTCAGTCAGGAGGCTAATAAATCGAAGGGGAGGTTACAGGTATGCTTCTTGGTGGTGATTACGTGTTAGATATTTGGAGGGTCAGTAATCTCATCCTTTTAATTTTTGCTAAAACATGTAGGCTCTTAAACTCCTTGCTCGAGCTTTGGAAGCTAATCCTACGTCAGCAGTTGTCTGGATTGTTTACCTGTTACTTTACTATAGCAGTCAGAAATCTATTGGAAATGATGACATGTTCAAATGTGCGGTATGCAGTATTTCGACATGGAATCTACTTCTGTTAAAACGGAATATTTTTAGTTTGTTCAAGGTGTTTATACTATTAGGAGTCTATGTGCTGAAAAACATTTGTACATTATAGAGATAGGAATCTGGTTGCTAATTGGCTCTGATGGTGCGCCAAATATTTTTTTGATTGCATCAGGGAACACCAGTTTGATTTACTTCGTTTAGGTCCCTTCTCCAAATTATGTACCAGCCCTTCATTCTAATAGCTGGGGCTTCCTGAAAATTTTTCATAAATCCACTTTAGCAAAGGCTTTACTTTGACTTGTGAGTTTGTCTATGATTCACTTCACTATCCACATAGGCACTGATAAATCTTCTGATTCTGCAATCCAGGTGGAGCACACTGAAGGCTCTTACGAACTCTGGCTTTTATATATAAATAGTCGAACACAGCTGGATGAGAGGTTGGCTGCGTATGATGCTGCACTCTTGGCCCTGTGTCGCCATGCATCTGCATCTGACAGCAATGCTCTTTTTGCCAGTGATCGCATATTGGATATATTTTTGCAGATGATGAATTGTCTGTGCATGTCTGGGAATATTGCTACAGCCATTGATAAAATCAATGAGCTACATCCCGCAGAAGAGAAATCTGATAGTCCACTCAGACTGTCTCTTCCTGATATCATTGCATGCTTAACCATTTCTGATAAATGTGTTTTCTGGGTTTGTTGTGTCTACTTGGTTGTGTACAGGAGACTTCCTATTACCGTTCTGCAGCGATTTGAATATCAGAAAGAACTTTCTTCCATAGATTGGCCATCTACTGATTTGACCTTTGATGAGAAGCGACGTGGTGTCTCTCTGATGGAATTAGCAGTAGATTCTCTAGCGTTATACATCGATAGAGAGTCTCTTGAAGATGAAGCAAATCTCAGGGCAGCACACCTGTTCTCGGTCAATCACGTTAGATGTGTAGTGGTGCTTAAGGGTTTAGAATGTAGTAGGAGTTTGTTAGAGAACTATGTCAGGTTGTATCCATCATGTCTAGAACTTGTTTTGATGTTAGCTCGGGCAGATTATGATTTTGCAGATGGAAGTTTTGAAGGTTTTGAAGATGCTTTAGATAATTGGTTTGATGAAGTTCCTGGAGTGCAATGTATTTGGAACCAGTATGTCCAATGCGCACTCCAAGATAGGAAAAGAGATTTTGTGGAGGGACTAATGGCTCGATGGTTCCAGTATTCATGGAAACGCAGGTGTTTTCAAAATAGTTGTCTGGACCCAGTAGATAGTGACAACTCCCAGTCTTTACCAAAGTCTGCTTCAGTATCTGAGATTGCTGCTCTCTTTTCCAATTCTAGCCAGAATGACATTGTATTTGGTATGCTGAACTGCTCCATCTATAAGCTGTTACAAAATGACTACACTGAAGCTCAATTAGCCATTGATAGGGCATTGGAGGCTGCTTCTGGTGAGAGTTACAGTCACTGTGTGAGAGAACGTCTCTTATTACCTTGTGCAGAGAATTTGCACAATGATGGACAAGTATTGAGACTTCTGTCTGGTTTTTTAGCTGATAAGCGTGCTTCCATCACTTCTGAGCCATTGTCCAGACAATTCATCCAAAGAATTAAGAAGCCCAGAGTCCGGCAGCTAGTTTCCAAATTGTTGTGTCCGGTGTCACTGGAGCCTTCCATGGTGAACACAGTTCTGGAAGCATGGTATGGTCCATCACTCTTGCCGGAAAAGAAAGACGAACTCACCAACTTTGTCGACATGGTTGAGAGCTTAATAGGGATACTTCCTTCCAACTATCATCTGGCAATTTGTGTATGCAAGCAATTGACCAGAACCTCAAGTCAAGCTAATGCTTCTGGCGGCGTCTCTTTCTGGGGATGCTCTCTCTTGATAAGTGCATTATTTCAAGCTGTTCCTGTGGCACCAGAATATGTATGGGTGGAAGCTGCAGATATTTTACATGATCTTACAGGTTCCCGGTCCCTATCTGTCAGTTTTGTGAAGAGATCTCTGTCTATATATCCATTCTCTATAATGCTCTGGAAATCTTATCTCAATTTATCAGAGGCTGAAGGGAATTCAGAATGTGTAAAAGCAGCAGCAATGTCAAAAGGCATTAAACTCCAGTGACTAATATCCCCTGAGGCAAATCTTGGGGCAGCTTTTTGATAGGGTAATGAATGGTTTAAATGTGATGATGGCAAATCAACAGTTTAGTAGAGAACTATAGAATTGTAGATGTACAGAAAATCATAGAGGTCCTCGACTACTGTACGTCTTTTGGATTGATGAAATATGGTATATCAACAGACTATTTTCATTTCTTGAATTATTCAGTTGTGCTTGTTAGTCTACTAAGCCCTTGTAATTTCTCTTTTTGGCAATCATCAAATGCTAAAATTAGTTTCTTCACAACTCATGCACACTGTTGTCATTTTTGTGCTTATCTTTGAAGAACAATCCTCTTTAGCATCAACAAGACAACAGGCTAAGGTACCCTTTGTTAATTAGGAATTTTGATCACATGAACACTACTATAACAACATACATACTCAGTATAATTTCACAAACAGAGGCTGGAGAGATTGGGTGAACGTAGACCTTGCCCCTATCTTTGTGCAGCAGAGAAAAGTTTCCAATAGATCCTTGGCTTTACGAAGCAAAAATAATAAATACATGCTGATGTATAGCAGGCCACATTTATCTTCAATCTGTCTGGCGTAAGAAAAAAGAACAGGAAAACAGCTGCAAAAATTAGTTTGTAAAAAGTAAACTTATAGGGCCCAACCGGGTTCGAACCGGTGACCTCTTGATCTGCAGTCAAATGCTCTACCACTGAGCTATGGACCCTTGCTGTTCATAGTTGTAAAATTATGCTTTTTTATATCTATTTAAATCAAGTCTTCCTGAAATAGAATTTCCTTTTTGTGCCTTATGCGCCTAGACTTTACTTTTTCCTCATTTTTCTTCCCGATCATTTTTGCTGCATTTTTAAGACTTTCAAGAAAAATGAGTCAATGTCAAATTTAAAAAGCTAAAATGATTATTAAAAAAGTAGACCTGAAAAGATATGTAACTAATTTTATGGGATACCTGCCACTTCTCATCAACATCCAGATATCAGGTAACACTATCCATCAAAGCTGTAACAGATGAAAAAAAATCACTTAGTATTTTTTCGTCTCTGCTGAGGTTTAAACTTGAGATACAATGATTTTCATTCATTTCATTGACCACTGGGCCACACCCTAAATACGTCTCAAAGCCATTAAGTTTTATCGAGCCGTAATTCTATTGTATCTGCCACTTGGTAAGTGGCAATTGGTGTGGGCACATTCACCGTCTTCTTTCTAAAGTCTAAACCACATGCTTATGTTTAATTCAATTAAGTTTACGTTGAAAAAAATAATTATTCTTACAAATTAGGAGTATTTACTTTGAAGTTTGCGCCATATTTACAAAAGAAGAGTGATGCAGTTACATTCACTTGCAAACCTACCTTATATAATTTTGGATTATCATGGAGTTTAAAAACACATATATCATAAGTTTATATGAACTTATGTTATGCCTCGTAAAACTTTTCAATTTTTTATCCCCTAAATAAAAAAATGGATTTTGTTAATACTATAATTTGTTTATGTTCATTGAATTAGAAAAATACATTCCAAATGTCATCTAAATGAAATGTCTCATCCAATATGAGATGCGTCTAAAGTGTATCTTATACCCAACCCCTTCTTCCGAAGCTTATCAACCTAAAAACATGTCGGTCCTTTTCAACCCGCCCTTGTCAGCCTGCCCAAGACAGAACCTAAAAACATGTCGGTCCTTTTCAACCCGCCCTTGTCAGCCTACCCTCTCCTCTGTCTTGGGCGTCACACTTCAAGTAAATCCCATGCACTTCCCTTTTACTTCCATTTAAACCCAATTTAGCATTCTTTTTTTTATCATTATGAAGATTTAGCATTCTTACTTCTAATAGAATAAAACAACATAAAGTTATTTATACACAAGAAAAACACATAAAACCACTTATTTCTAGGCTCATTATTCATTGTTTTTGGTCTACGACTACTACTACTGCATTTCCATCTGATGCTAGTTGAGCTCGTTATATGAATCTTCACTGTTCATTTCGTTCAATTTTCTTGTCTGCCTGTAAAAATTTATGTTCGCCTTCTTCACCTCAACACAGGTACAGCCAATTATCATTCATCCATGTAACATGCATTTTCTGCATCATCATCCATCATAGTAGACTAAGAACATACACATATGAGCTGCATTTCCTTTACTCTAATGTTGAAGAGCTGCTTCAGACACCCTCTTAACTCAATTAGAATGTGTTGATATGCATCCGACAAGTCTCCTCAAACTTCTAATATCTTAGAAATCTGAGACATGCAAGTGTTATCACACTTCAACTAACTCCACGAGTACATGTCCCCCCACCCCACCCCAAGGCAAGAAATCACCTGGTGTTTTTGCCTCTCCTAGTATTTGATTTTGAAATCTCATGGTTCGGTAGGTCACACCCTCGGGTAATTAGAGCCATAATGTCACAAAGGACAGGGTTTTATAGTGCTTTATGGAAAAAGCCATAATCAACAGTTGCATAGTCCTCTTCACTGAATGACATGATCAAAACACGCAAGGTATCCAATTAGAAAGATCACAATTTAATGAAATGAGTTCAAAGGTAATCCAAGTTGAAAAACCACCTATAAAAGAATAAAATTAAATCAATTTACCTTTAGACAACTAGAAATCTAGGCAATCTGAGCCTCGTGGTTCTCAACCCATTTCATTGACCGTTAAGGCACATCCATGGCTGCAACCAATTATCTCTCACCACACAAGCTCATGGGCATATGCAAACTTTAGGTTCAGCAAGTTTCACTTGTGCAACCTAAAACTCAGACAGTTTCTTGCTTAAATAAGTTCAAGCCTACTTGTTATTGATTCTCCAACCACACACACAATGCTATTTCCTAGAGAAGTGTAGTTTCTGTTTATAGGTTTCTGCCATTAGCATGAAAATCAAACTTAGTAACTTAAGCCGCGATTGACAAGACATCTCGGCAACACAGCCAGGGAAATGAGAAGTAGCTAAACATACTGTGTTTTTACCTCGCAATCCATGTAGTTTTTTGCTTTATTTCTTTCTTCCTTTTTTATTTTTATTTTTATTTTTTTTTGGGGGGGGGGGAATCAATTTAAGTGCTATGGTAAATGAAATAATGATGCTCAAAATGACAAGACATGCCTTGATTTCATGTGTAAGAATAGAAATGTATCGAAGATTATTGAAGTTGCCTGAATAGATCATACTTAAAAGAGTAAGATGAACTAAAAGAAAACAATGATGCTCAAAATAACAAGATAGCTCCTCGATTTCATGATTAACAATAAAACATAGATGAAAGAGAATTGAAGTTCTCTGAGAAGAAGAGACTTAAAGAGAAAGATGAACGGGAACAACAAGCCAATAGTATAACTAACCAAGTTCTACTTCCCCAAAAACTATAACCACTTAACATAAGCAAGAAACTCACACACTCAACATTCAATTCCGCCAGCTCGGCTTCTGAAAACATCAAGCCCCATCTCTGTAGGATCAGTTGCTTGCAGCTCTACCTGGAATCCATCAAGCTCTCTCTTGAACCTGTCTTTGGAGCTTGCATAAATCATCTTGCTTCTCACCCTTGCCGTGTCAGGTGACCTTCAACAATTGATTCAACAAAATACAAAACAAAAGGTCACGCTAGATAACCAAGAGTATAAGCCAGTAAGATAAAAGTTTATATCACTACATTTAAGTAAAACTTACCAAGCAATGAAAAATATTCTGCTCTTCTGGCAGTTCTCTTCTGTCATGAAATCAAAGTCATACACAGCATATCGACATTCATCGGCAGGGAGGCCTGCAGTGAAATCATCATAGCTTTCAGTTGGTTCACCGAGCTTTTCCACAACAACCTGTTTTTGCTTCTCTTCAATCTTATAGATGATGAAGCGGTAAGTTCTTTTTGCCTTCAACTCTAAAAACTTCAGCTTGCAATCATCATGCACAGCCATCCCAGATGCTGCGTTAGCCTACAATTTTTTATGATATACAACATTACCCCAAACGTGCTATAAGGCAACACAACAACAACAACTACGCCTCAATCTGAAACATGTCGGGACAACAGAAATACAGGGGCTAATATTGGGATAAACACCCTATCTAGATCAGCAAGTTTCCCTTCAACCACAACTTCAACTTCAAATATTCATTTTTCCAGCTTCAACCAAATATTGTCAAGACGGAGCTTTATTGCACAATCCGAGCATGAAAATTTATCCAATAAAGCATAGATTTTAACTCTCCACACTCCTATTCTGAAACCTTAGATTTACCCTGAACTTTTCTATAATTTTTTAACAAGTCCAAAAGTAGAAGCCCTACCAAGAACAATATCTAGATGACCCAAAAATAAAAGGATTAATAATCAAACCCACACAACAACTCTGCATGTAGGATAAGCCGGTATCAAACAACTCACAATTTAAACCATAATATTGCCAAAAGAATCAAATATTTAAAATAAATAAAAACAGTTGGAACCATTTGTCCATAGAATTTTTTTCCTTTTTTTCAAAATAATGTTTGATTATACATTGGATTGATTTTTTGAAAATTTTTGCCAATTTTTAAATGCATGTCCAGACAGAACTTCAATTTCCAAATACATTTACTCAACTTAAACTTCACATACTACTTTTTTTTTTCTTCAAATATCACACTTTTTAATGTCCAAACGCCTGCTAAGTGGCGAATGGGACAAAGATCTAAAGATAAAAAGAAAAAAAAAACTCTTCATAGCTCAGAATCGCGGGTCATCAGAAGATCCCACAAAGCAAAATAAAAAAGTGGCCATACGAACCATCTAAAACTCATCAATCTAACCATAAATTAAACTCAGATCCATATAACACTAAAGAAATCAGCAACCCAACTGGTAAATTTCATCAAAATTATAGAAAATCGTGTCTATTATGCATATTATTTTACAGATCGAAGTAGAGCTAAATTTAAAAATCTATATACATAAACTTATCTTTACACAAAAAGTTATTAACAGAAAAAAAAATTAAAAAAAAAGGAAAATCAACTAACCATGATTTGAGGAGAGCGAGTGGATTGGAAAGAAAAGGAGAAAGATGGAGAAAATTTAGGGCTCCGATAAAGTTGGTATTTGGGGGAAAATGAAAATGAATTTTCTTTGTCGATGATGAGACCAGATACGAAGAAGAGGGGTCCTTGTTTTTCCTCTCTAAAAAGCCTTTTTATCTTTTTTATTTTTAATTTCTTTTTCGTAGAAGATCGGCTATTTATTTATTTATTTTTATTCTCTATTTAAGTAAATTTTACAAAAATAGCCTTTCGGAAAAATAAAAGAGATATGCTTGTTCAATTCTTCACAAGTTTTATCGAGCCGGATATATTTTGATATTATCATTATTTCATTTTATTTAGTCTAAATAAATATGGAGATTTCTAAAATTGGATATGTGTTGTTTAATTATTTACAGAGTTTTATCAGACGTATAAAAATTAAAAGTTATTTTTATTTTATCTATCTTGTTAATTTATTTTTTTTAAATTATTGAACCGACAAAACTTACTTGTATAGCTCTTGTTCGAATCGAAGTTTGAAATCAAACTCCTCCTCAGGAGGATAGATGGTGCGATTCAGGTGAGATCCAATATAGATCCAGAGATTCACTTGTTGGATCTAAACAATCTAGGAGGGACCAACACGAGTCCTCTTTTCTCAAGAATCGTTCAACTTTAAATTTCCACACCACTAGATGACCATGTCAAATCACATATCATAATTTCTTAGTTGTTATTAAAGTCCTTTCTTCTTTTCTTCTTTTCTTCTTTTTTTTTTGTGCTTTTTAAATTTGAATTTTAGTTATCGCTAGTTTATCACCTTACCTACATACGTAAGCAACATAAAATGAAACAAATAATGCACCATATAATTAAAATAATATTAATCCTACATTCAAATAATATTTTATATAT
>JACEIK010003667.1:82293-101226 GCA_018107945.1 Datura stramonium | reverse complement strand
CTTTTAGGAAGTTGCTGGAACATAGTAGGTGTTAGGCCATAGATTCCAAATATTTTTCACTTTTTTTTTTTTGAATTTATGGAGTTGGAGTTGAAGATGGAGTAGCGTTTGGTTATACTTTTTGCAAAGAATATTTGGAGTAATGTTCATGGTTGAATGTACTTAAATACAACTTCAAAAATGAAAAGTGGGTTGAAAAATAGATTATAAGTTGTTTTCGAAATTTGAAATACAACTTCATGTTGGATTTGAAATTTTCATGGTCAAACACTGATTTTCAAATATAGTGAAAAATTAAATTAAATAATTTTTATGGCCAAAAGGGTCCTTAAGAGTTCCCACTTAAGACAATTGTGGAATTAATTGACAAATACAATTTCAGTAAGTTGTTATGTTCAGTAAGTGACTAGGAGTACTATTAGTTACAGGTTGAATTTCAGGTAGTTAGAATTTTTCAGGTAAAAGCTTTTAATAGGATAAGAACTTCCATGAGAAGGCTTCTAAAAAGGATTTGTAGTTCAGATGCAAAATTTGAATATGAAGGTTTAGACCGCAACCTTTCTTTTAATACTTATTTTAGTAGTACTACAATTGACAATGTAAAATATATTAGCAAGGGGAGTGAGAATGGTTATTTTGTCCATATTTATAGAGGGAGTTGGGTATAAATATGGTCAAACTCTCATTCTAAGCACATGAGACTCATCCTTGAATTGGAAGATAGTGTAACAGATTCGCTTCATTTCTTAACTCTGAGTTGGTTATGTACTTATTTTCAAAGGGCTGGGAAGATATTTTCCACAGATTAATGTTTCTATGTATAGCATCTTTTGTCAGTTCCTTACACATGGTTTTATTTGTAGGTGTGGGAAAGAGTTGTTTGCTTCTGAGATTCTCAGATGGTTCCTTCACAACAAGTTTCATCACAACTATTGGGTTTGTATCCTGCATTTTCCCTCCTTCCTCTGAAACTGCTACTTAGATTGTGTTTTAGACACCAAATTTGGAATCATTGCGGTACTATATTTGCAGTACTTTTTCCTTTGACAAGACTATTGTTTTAGTCAATGATGCAGAAATTTAAGGTGGAAGTGTGATACTTGATTAAGTTATCATTCAATGGCCTTGAATTGTAGCAGGAAAAAATCGTGCTCAGAAAAAAAAGTAGAAAAAATTGTGCTCTCTTTTGCAGGATGCTAGGTGATCCGTATAGTTTGGGAATCGTCATTTTTGAAAATCTATTAAATATATACCTCATGGCACTGTTTACGGCCTCTTCTCAACCTTTTCTTGGCCTTCTTTTCCCTCTTCTCCTTCTCCAAATTTACAGGATTCCTTTGTTTTTGCAGAATTGATTTTAAGATAAGAACAATTGAACTTGATGGCAAGCGGATTAAGTTACAAATTTGGGATACAGCTGGCCAGGAGCGTTTCCGCACTATCACAACAGGTATATCCAAGCCCAGTGCAGTAAGGGGTCGTTTGATTTGGGTTATAGAAGAGCTAAGCTAATACCTACATAAAAATTAGCATAAGCTTATACAATATTTGGTTGGGATTTGAGGAGATTTAATCTCCTAATAAAATCAGCATTAATTAATACAGCATTTGGTTGCTCCTTTTTGTTTTTCTCATAAATAATACTCCTACCTGCATAAACTATGCAAAATCTATTTATGCGGGAATATGAATGCGAGTATTAGTAATACATGTATTAAAAATGCTAAAATGACAACTAATTCTCATAATAGTAAGAAGGTTTTTATTTATTTATTTATGGTTTTAAAATGAAAAACTAACCCTCATAATGATAAGAAGTTTATATGTTGTTTAGAAAGTAAATATATATTTTAAATTATACATTGTATATTAATATGTAATATATCAAATTATAACATTCAATGTGNATGTAATATATCAAATTATAACATTCAATGTGAAATAGTCCCGGCATTATACAATCCTTGAATTACTTATCCTTACATTACAATCTATACAATACCAATCCTTGCATTGTTAACCTGAATAGTTGTCTCCAAACCAAACAACTCCTAAGTGTTAATGGATCGAAACGTCCTAGGTTCTTAGCTTTTGCATGGGTGAAAAGAAACAAATGTAAGTTTTTTTGGATCTGCAGATGTCCTAGGCTGCTCTAGCTTTTTGCACCGGTGATTGGAAACAAAGATTTTTATTTTGTAACTTTTGTCCTGAAAAACTAGAGTTTGAGCAACCACATTGTAGTGGCTGTATTTATTTGAAGCTTGTTTAGGTGTTAATGGTGAAATTTTTGACGCTTACGTAGTGTCAAGTTATGGTGCAAGCTAGTGGTGGACCTACCTTTTTTTCAGTAAGGGGGTTAAGAAAAGGCAGGGAAACGGTGGTAATGGGTTTGGAACTCAAGATCTCATACAAATCATGAACCTCCTTGAACGTTGCTCTGGAGAGAATCTTTGTATATGGATTTAATAACATGTATATACACATATATTTTTCAAAATGTACTTTACCATATAATAGAAACTTTTTCGACAACAGGTATCAGTTGACCCTCTTGGGTTACATAGGTCTGCCCCTGAACTACTCATCAGAGACTTTGAAATCTTGGACTAAAATTGCTAGGAGATTGAATTAAGTTAGGTCTCTTCTAATGTGAAATTCATCTTTAATTTTCAATGCGTGCCTCTCAATCAAGTTTGAATTTGGTTGTTCACAGCATATTATCGAGGAGCCATGGGTATTCTGCTGGTGTACGATGTCACGGACGAGTCATCTTTCAATAGTAAATGCTCTCACTAGCTTGCTTTAATGTCCTCTTTTATTTTGGTTTTCATCGAACTTTGATTTTGTTCTCATTTGAAGCTCGTTGATTGTTAGTTACCTGCTTATATGTAAATGCCCTATCCTTCAGCACTATTTGGGTTTTCTTTTGCAGCAGAGATGTGATAATCTTGTTTCGACATTTTGAGTTTTAGCTGGTTTTATGGTTGTAACTTGCAGTTGCATTACCACCTATAAAAACAATAAACAAAATTGCAGTTGCATTAAAAAGAATAAGGAAGAAAATAAAATTGCAGTTGCATGACCATAATCAAAATTGTGAAAGCAGATTTAACTTATCGTTTAATGTTTAACTGGACATTCAGACATCAGGAACTGGATTCGCAACATAGAGCAGCATGCTTCTGACAATGTCAACAAGATTTTAGTCGGAAACAAGGCTGATATGGATGAAAGCAAAAGGGTAGGTTATCATGATTTTGTAATTGTCTCGGATGGAAACTTTTGTCTGCCCGAATCTGGTTAGTTATATAATGGGCATCCTTACCTCTATTGAACCTTGGACATCCAACCTGTGGAAAAATTATCCTTTAGTCTATTGTAGAATGTAATTGTTTGGTTTTCCTCACTCCTTTAATCAGTTAGTTATTTTTGACCAACGGAGTTTCCTTAGATGCTATTGATATTATTCCTTTTTCCTATCTAGGCTGTGCCAACTTCCAAAGGTCAAGCTCTTGCTGATGAATATGGCATTAAGTTCTTTGAAACAGTAAGTCAAAGTCTGTCTGATGCGGAAATTGAAAATTTTGTCGAAGTTCTGGTCACTTATAAAATATAAAATCTGCTGCAGAGTGCAAAGACAAACTTGAATGTGGAAGAAGTTTTCTTTTCAATTGGTAGGGATATCAAGCAAAGGCTCTCGGAATCTGATTCCAAGACTGAGGTACACAGATATTTCCTCTGTCTTCGTTATTCCTTTGTTTCAATGGACAGTGGTTACCAATTTACACACACCTCTTGAACGCGTCTAATTTATGATCACTTCATCTCGTGGTGAATATATTCTCCCGTTTTGTGCAGCCTCAGGCAATCAGGATCAACCAATCCGATCAGGCAGCAACTGCCGGTCAAGGTGCCCAAAAGTCATCTTGCTGTGGTTCGTGAGTGGAGTCATTACTGTTTCTTGATGGCACTCGGATGTACAAATTGGTGGGGATGAAAAACTTATATTTGTTAACTTCATTACCATTTATCCGCCATGGGATGGCAAGCTTGGTGTGTCAAAGGCTTTTCTACTCTTATTTTTTGGTATCTGTTGTCATTATACAACTAAATAGCCTTCGTTTGGCATTGTTCTTTGTTATCTATGTCCTCTTAAGATTTCATCTCCTTTTTTCTTCTTTTAATCATGAAACTGTCAGCTTTTGCTTTGATGTAGAAGGTGAAAGAAAATTATAATGCATCATTTCTAACCTAATTTTCTTCTTTTTCCTTTTTCTCTTTCTCACTTAATTTATAATCCAGCAGTTTCTGAAACAAAAAGATACAGAGAGAACTTGTTATTTTAATTAGGTCTGTGTGATGGTAAAAGAGTCACTGCAAAGATTGACTCCCTATTCCTCAACAGTTCTCTCTTCTATTTACCAAGAACAGTTTCTATACCAAACAAGTTGGGTTCGGCTATATGTATATTCACTATTTTATTTAAGTTCTAACTCATGTTATCATCACACCAAATGCGGGTGATGATGGCAGCCAACATGAACTTGCTCACATTGTCGATTTTAAATTCAGAATTGAAATATTTTATTTAGGGGATTGAAAATTTAAAGAAGTAAATATGCGGAGAAATTAAGGGAATTCATCAGAAGTAAAAGGTTAAAAATAAAAAAATAAATTAAAAATAAGCAATATCATATACACTCAAATAAAATAGAAGTAAAAACAAATTGATAGGCTTTTTTATTTTTCTTTTAATTTTTGAAAAAAAAGGAGGAAATAAAGTGTGTTGTGCCGTTGACTAGTGTTGGTTTCATGTGGCTTAACAGGCACGAGAAAAGACCATTTACATGGGGCAATTTATTTTTAAAAAGATGGATGTTTATAAAATGAAAAATCAAATAATTTTTTAATAAGCAAAATAAATTTATATTAAAAAAAAAATAGTCAAACCATCATAAATAAACACCAATACATTACATAAGCCCTTGGTCCCTACCTTTTTACATAAGCAAAACATAAAACCTTCAGATAATCAGAGATTTTTGTGCTCGCACTCGATATTTATTTTTTTTATAATAAGAATGTTTTTCATCCAAACTTAAAAGGTGAATTTATTAAAATATGTTATATCAACTATAGTCGATATATAAAATTACTACTATGTTATGTTAAGTAATTTCTTAACCTTTTTGCTCGGAGGTACTAGTAGCCACGGAGGGAATAATGGTGAGCTTCGAGAAGATGGGAAAAGTAGCTTAAAATATAGGCGCTGATTGGCGATTGCTCAAACTTTGAACGTGGCTTCGTCCACTCTCTAGAAAGTCTTTATCATATTCGCTCAACCCAGAAACTTTACTCAATTCTTTCTCCAATCTCTCACTCTTCAAGGTATTTTTTCGAATCCTACATAGTTCTATATTTTTCATGTTAGTTTTCATTTTCCATTTGATCAATTTCAATGCTGCTCGTAAATTTTGTTATGATTCAGTGTAACTTCTGTTCGATTTGAATTATTGATTGTGAAATCTGCTTTTTCCAGTTAGTTTTGGTCTTTTTTGGAGATTAGAGTTTTAGATCCCGTAGTGTTTGAGTAAAATTTTTCTTTTATGTAGTAGTGCTGAAAAATTCATGTTGGCGCATTCGAATCCTGTATGGATGTTCTATATTTCCCATATAATTTTCATTTTCCATTGTTCATTTTCAATGCTGCTCGTAATTTTTTTTTTAAAAAAAAATTCAGTGTAAGCTCGCTCTGTTCGATTTGAATTATGAGGTTTATTTACTGTAAAATATGCTTTCTCCAAGTTAGATTTGGTCGTTTATAGAGATTAAAATTTCAGATCCTGCAGCGTTTAAATTGCTGTTGCAGGGAGGCTGCTGGATTGTAAAATTTTGCTTTTATACCAGTGGTGCTTAAAACTTCATCTTAGTGCATAATAACGCTACATAGTTACTATAGTCTCATGTATTTTTGTTTTGCGTTTATTATTTTCAGTGTAGGCTCTATCGGATTTGAATTATGAGATTTTGAAATTTTACCGTAAAATATGCTTTTCTCAGTTAGATTAGGTCCTTTTTGGAGATTAAAAATTTAGATCCTAATCGTAAAGTTTTGCTTTTGTAGCCGTGATGCTTAAAACTTTAAATGGTGAAGGGATTTGGTTTCTACTAAAACTAAACTATTCAATCGATCAACTATTTGAATCCTCTATAAAGATAACTGTGGTGTTCGGGCTAGCTTACAAGTACCTCGACTAATTCCATGGTACTTGCTAAATCTCACTAGCACTAGCACAGGTACCAGGTAACTCTATTCACAAAGTCTTATTCAAATGAGAAGAAATCACCTAGTTGTTTTGCTTCTTTTGAGATTCAAACCTGAGATCTTATGGTTGTCAAATGTCAATCCACCACTAGACCACACCATTGGATACTGAATCCTCTATAATTATTGTGCTTCATTTGGGTAGATTTCATTCTGATACTTAAAATGAAACTATTCAAATAATTCAACCAAGGATACCTCGACCCCTAACTAGTTGGATTGAATGTATGAATCCTCGGTTATCATTTTGCTCTATTCTGGTTCATTTCATTCACTAAATGCCCAAAGCTAAACTATTTTATCAATCAACCACACCTCAACACCAAACTAATTTGGGTCGACGATATGAATCCTCAGTAACAATTTTGGGCTATACGGGCCCATGTTATCCTAATACTGCAAACTAGACTGTTGAGATTACTTAAATTCTAGAAATTGATTTTGAATGTTGATTGATTTCTGTCTGTTTGCTGCTGTTCCGTTCGAATTGTTGATTATTTTATTTTCCTGTGGTTCTTACTAGGTTATTTCTCAAGGTATAATGATTGTGTGTTGAAGTTTTGTTAGTTGAGGATTTATTGAAACTTTTGAAGACTTTTAAATTCGATTTGAGGGCTTGATTTACTGCAATGGCATGGTTTAGAGCTGGGTCTAGTGTGGCAAAGCTTGCCATTAGAAGGGCTGTGTCTCAGGGTGGTTCTTATGTGCCAAGAACTCGCATTATTCCATCACAAAGTAGATATTTTCATACCACAGTTGTCAGGCCAAAGGCTCAAGCTGCACCAGTCCCGAGGCCTGTACCACTTTCTAAGTTGACTGATAGCTTCTTGGATGGTACTAGCAGTGTCTACCTTGAAGAGCTTCAGCGGGCTTGGGAGCAAGATCCAAATAGTGTAGATGAATCATGGGACAACTTTTTCAGGAATTTTGCTGGCCTAGCTGCCACATCGCCTGGGATTTCTGGCCAAACTATTCAAGAAAGCATGAATCTTCTGTTGCTTGTGAGAGCTTATCAGGTTAATGGTCATATGAAAGCCAAATTGGACCCATTGGGTTTGGAGAAGAGGGAAATCCCAGATGTTTTAGATCCAGCATCATATGGGTTCACTGAAGCTGATCTGGACAGAGAGTTCTTCCTTGGTGTTTGGAGGATGGCTGGTTTCTTGTCTGAGAATCGCCCCGTGCAAACCTTGAGGGCGATTTTGACAAGGCTTGAGCAGGCTTATTGTGGCAGCATTGGTTTTGAGTACATGCACATTTCTGATCGTGATAAATGTAATTGGTTGAGAGAACGAATTGAGACTCCTACACCGAGGGAATACAACCGCGAACGGCGTGAAGTTATTCTTGACCGATTGATGTGGAGTACTCAGTTTGAAAACTTCTTGGCCACAAAGTGGGTGGCAGCCAAGAGATTTGGGCTTGAAGGTTGTGAGACCTTGATTCCTGGCATGAAGGAGATGTTCGACAGATCAGCAGATCTGGGAGTTGAGAGCATAGTAATTGGGATGCCGCATAGAGGTCGATTAAATGTTTTAGGTAATGTTGTTCGAAAGCCACTAAGGCAAATTTTCAGTGAGTTCAGTGGTGGTACAAAACCTGGGGATGGAGCTGGTTATGTGGGAACTGGTGATGTTAAGTATCACTTGGGAACTTCTTATGATCGCCCTACTAGGGGTGGTAAGAGAATTCATCTATCATTGGTTGCAAATCCAAGCCACTTGGAAGCTGTGGACCCAGTCGTTGTTGGGAAAACTAGAGCAAAGCAATATTATTCTAATGACGTGGATAGAACAAAGAATATGGGGGTTTTGCTCCATGGTGATGGTAGCTTTGCTGGACAAGGTGTTGTTTATGAGACATTGCATTTAAGTGCTCTTCCAAATTACACAACTGGTGGGACCATTCACATTGTAGTGAATAATCAAGTGGCCTTTACTACTGATCCAAAGGCTGGAAGATCTTCTCAATACTGCACTGATGTTGCCAAGGCTCTGAGTGCTCCAATTTTCCATGTCAATGGCGATGATGTCGAGGGCGTTGTTCATGCCTGTGAACTTGCTGCAGAATGGCGCCAGACATTCCACTCAGATGTTGTGGTTGATATTGTCTGTTATCGTCGATTTGGTCACAATGAGATTGATGAACCATCCTTCACCCAGCCCAAGATGTATCAGGTTAGTTGCTCTTGAAGTTCCTTGTGCTCTATGCAGAGTTATCTTTTCTAATTTTTGCGCTGAAGTTACTCATTTACCTTCCAGTTTTCAGTTATAACTTATGCAATTGAACAGTATAAATATGTTTTACCTTCTCTGGGATCAACTAGTCTTCTTCTGTTCCTTTTGACTGCAGTCATAGCATAATATCTTATTCTCAATGGTTGTTATAGGTCATCAGAAGTCATCCTTCTGCATTGGAGATCTATCAAAACAAACTCTTACAATATGGTCAGGTAACAAAAGATGATGTGGAAAAAATACATAACAAGATCAACACGATTCTTAATGAGGAGTTTGTTGCTAGTAAAGACTATGTCCCTCAAAAAAGAGATTGGCTTTCAGCTTTTTGGGCTGGATTTAAGTCACCTGCACAGCTTTCACGTGTTCGAAACACTGGGTATGGATTTTAATTTTCATTTTTCTTTAAGTAGTTTAATTTGAAGCTTGAATTATGAGACTTAAGATAACACTGGTTTGCAGTGTCAAACCTGAGATCTTGAAGGATGTCGGGAAAGCAATCACATCTCTTCCAGAGGATTTTAAGCCTCACAGAGCAGTAAAAAGGATTTTTGATGACCGGAAAAAAATGATTGAGACAGGGGAGGGCGTTGACTGGGCAGTGGGAGAAGCTCTTGCTTTTGCAACATTGCTTGTGGAAGGAAATCATGTTAGGTTGAGTGGTCAGGATGTTGAGAGAGGTACTTTCAGTCACAGACATTCTGTTATTCATGATCAGGAGACAGGGGCAAAGTACTGTCCTCTTGATCATGTTATGATGAACCAAAATGAAGAGATGTTCACCGTAAGCAACAGGTATATTCTGATGGTTGTTTGATTCGTATCATTTCTTGCTGTGTTGTATCTTCATATAGGCCTGTCCCTATCTGGATATTTGTCTATGCATTTGAATTTGGAGTTTATATTTGATCCTGCTGACTGTATCTAGTTGTCGTCGGTAGATTGCTTCACTTTGTCTGTTGCATAAACAGAAGTGTTCTAGATACTGCAACTGATCTTTGATGTCATTGCAATTTTTCTCTGCCTAGGAACTTGATAAACCTGCTGAACAGTTAAAAAGTGTTCAAAATATTTCAACTCGTGCATTTGTAGCAAAAATACTTACCTTTTGGAATGACCTGACAATATATGTCTTTACCTTCTGAGCTACAGTGTTTTGAAGGTGAAAAGTGCAAAAATGCACCAAAACCTGCTGCACCTTGAAGCACAATCTACGATTTAGTGCGAGTAGAAGCGGAAAGTGAAGAAACCGCCTATAAATACGCAAATACAGACAAATATACACGTGGATATATGAAATGGTAAAAACATATAAAAATTATCCTGAAATATGAATAATTTATTTTTCTCATCAGAAAAACGTAGAAAATTCATCCACAGGAAAAGTAAAGCAATGTCATAGCAGTCTTCTGGATTCCTTCAACTTATTATATTCCTAAATTTTCTCACTCAATATTTCCATGCTTTGTTTCCACCTTTAGTTTTCCCGTAATAAAGTCACTTGTGTAGCTTCTCTAGAATCCTTTAACTGAGTATATTTCCAGCCATGGTCTTTTTGCTTGTGGTTGCACATGGGACAACTCTTCTACCAGTCTTATTTCTAAAGACTACATAAAATCAGAGAAAAGGGAGCACGCCTTTTGCTCCCTCTTTTTATAGAAAAATGGTTCCCTTCCCATTGTTGTAGTGACTTTTGGTCCTTCCATCGATTCTGTCTGTTTGGTTCTTGAGATGATCGTCACTTCTCCTAGGGCTGAAATAATTTTCCTTGGCTGATGGGTTCACATCCATCCTGATACGAGTGTGGATCTCGAGGTTGGATCCTTCATGATCTAAACTTTAAGATTCGGGGGTATGGATAATGGATATGGGTGCGCGGATATGGCTAAAAATAATTCAAATATCTAAAATAGAGTTTAAAGAATGTCTACATTATGGTGGACTATTTGGAAGGAAGGGAATGCACGAATCTTTTGAGAGCAAGTTTGGATCTGTAATTATTATTAAGTATAAATGCATCTCCTTACTTTTTTTGTGTGGGTAACATGATCTACTGCAGATGATATAGAGGCGGTAGATCAGATGATACAGAGGCCATGATAGTTTTCTTGAGTTCATTGCATATTCAACAGTGATGTTGACCTGTAAATTTTTAAAGCACCTTCTAGTTGTGAACTTTTTAATATAAAGATCTTTTAACGATGAAAAGCCATATGCCTAAATTATGATTTCACCCTATCTTTTATTTTAAATTCAGAAATCATTGTATCTGTCTTGAATTTCTCGATCGATTTTGGTCAAAGTACCCAAAATCGATTGACCATATCCGGTGCGGTTCCCACACCCAGACCCATGTCATGTTGACACCGGTGTGGCGCCGAAGTGAAGAGTCCGAGCAACTTAGATACTCTTGATAGTCAATTCGTTTATTTGCTTTATGTTGCATGCTCGAACCATTTGTTGTATAATATTTGAGTAGCTAATTTGAAGTGCCTATGAATTGATTCCATTAAAGCAGCCGTTAGTGTCAACAATAGAAGGCGTTAAGGATGTATTTAAGATTGATCTTCCTTAAGGTAGTTGCATTTATTTAAGCACAAGATCTTAATAGGATAGAACAGATAGAACACTGAGTCTGCACTGTTTAGCATATTAGTAATTCCACTATACCTTTCTCAGCCTTTTGGCAAAGTCAAGAGCTGAATTTTTGTGTATATAATATTACATTAGTATCAGAAAAAAGGCCAGAACATAAATTATAAAGTAATTCCAATTAACATTTAGAGAGTAGGGCATGAAAGCAGAGAACATTCAAGAGTAGAGCAAGGAAATGCCGAGCATTTTATAACATAGTCAATAGACTAACAGAACTAAAGACAGAGAATTGACTGAAAAACTAACAGATCCTACAAAACTTTTTCATTAGCAAAATTCTCTTTGTACTAGGAATTAAAATAGTATTTTTTGTACAACAAACAAAAATAAATAAGTAATATAATTTGTTAGAATAACTTGAATCAACTTTAAAAAATAATTTGATTATTCTTAAATTATAGAATTATACATTTTGGATGCTGACCCCAATTTGTTTAGGATTGAAATGTAGTTGTTTATACATTTTATGATTCTGTGTCAAATTGCCTAATATAAGGGCTGTAATATATGACTATGTATTGCCCTTGTACTTTTGTGCAGTTCTCTTTCAGAGTTTGGTGTTCTGGGATTTGAACTGGGTTATTCAATGGAAAATCCAAATTCTTTGGTTCTTTGGGAAGCCCAATTTGGTGATTTTTCCAACGGGGCTCAAGTAATATTTGACCAGTTCTTGAGCAGTGGAGAGGCCAAGTGGTTGCGCCAGAGTGGGTTGGTTGTGCTTCTACCACATGGTTATGATGGCCAGGGCCCTGAGCATTCAAGTGCACGTTTGGAACGTTTCCTCCAGGTACTGTAGCTAATTTCCATTTCCATAGAGGGCAGTAATTCTTATTTAAAGACTTTCTCCTTACTCTTTGGTTAAGGAACATTCACCCAATCATATGAAATGGATACGATTTGACATGCTAACATTCTCTGTGAAAGAAAAAAGATCAAGACGCAACAGGTCAAGGGCATGTGAATCTAATGAAAGCAATCATTCCACGATGTATTCTAGATAGTAATAAGGTCCAAGTATATACTACAGCAAAGTTGATGCATTTGCATCCTTTAATCCAAAACAGTTTTGAAGAGTATCGTGTTTCAGTCTTCCCTTTTTATAGAGTTGTTGCATCTTGCGCTGTCAGGTTAAGAGATCTTTATCTGTCTTTTGCTTGTGACTAGCTACATTTTACTATGTTATTTAACTCTGTGATACAATTGCAAAATTAGCCACATGGTGGAAAATGATGTTTGGGTTCTATATATCTTCTCCTCCAAAAGTGGGAAAGATCATCATTGGACCCCGGGGCACCATAAACATGTGTTGCTTTGATCGTTCTAGAAAATATTATTAATTTCGCCATTGCTCAATGTTTGCAATGATTTTTGATGGCAGATGAGTGATGATAACCCCTATGTCATTCCGGATATGGAACCTACATTAAGGAAACAGATCCAGGAATGTAACTGGCAGGTGGTGAATGTGACAACTCCTGCAAATTATTTCCATGTTCTCAGGCGTCAGGTACGTCTGACTGCAAGCTGTTTAGTTTTTTGAGCTCATACACGTTTGTTTTCTCATGTATTATCGCCACCTTCTCAGATTCACAGAGATTTCCGTAAACCTCTCATTGTAATGTCCCCAAAGAACTTGCTTCGTCACAAGGACTGCAAGTCAAACCTATCTGAGTTTGATGATGTCCAAGGCCACCCAGGTTTTGACAAACAGGGTACCAGGTTTAAGCGCTTAATCAAAGATCAGAACGACCACTCAGATCTTGAAGAGGGTATCAGACGCCTGGTCCTTTGCTCCGGAAAGGTGGGTACTTAACTACTTATTTCTTTCTTTTAATTGACCCATTACTTTGTTGTATATTTGTATTTCCTCTTAAGTTTGTTGATGCTCATGCTTGGACACGAACTAGTTGATTCATTTAGCAAAATACATGTACAGATGCAAACTGGATGACAGAAGTTCCTCGGACAATAGTTTGAAAAAAATACTGTAGTTTATTTGACTTGTTTCACGCTTTTTTTTTCTTAATTGAAAAGACTCTTTTATTGGGTGCCCCTGAAGGGACTGTTGTGCTTTTGTCTGAACACTGTTCATTTGTGCTCACAAGTTGCTAGCATTGAAGTATGCTTTCATGACTTCTGTCAGGTCTACTATGAGCTTGATGAGGAGAGAAAGAAAGTTGAGGGGAAAGACGTTGCAATCTGTCGGGTGGAACAACTTTCTCCTTTCCCTTACGACCTCGTTCAACGTGAATTGAAGCGATATCCAAGTATGTTATTGAAATAGTCTTAAAACATCCAGAAATCAATTTGATTTTGATACCTTCAGATTGCTAGTGTAAATATTACCTGTAGTACTTCGTGAAGCTAATTTGACATCGTTTAATTGTCTTGTTATCAGATGCGGAGATTGTTTGGTGCCAAGAAGAGCCAATGAACATGGGTGCATACCAGTACATTGCACCACGTCTTTCTACTGCGATGAAAGCACTGGGCAGAGGTAACATAGATGACATAAAATATGTCGGCCGTGCTCCTTCTGCTGCCACAGCTACTGGTTTCTACCAGGTTCATGTGAAAGAACAGACCGAGCTTGTCCAGAAAGCCTTGCAACAGGATCCAATTAATTCTCCATTCTGAAGCTGCTGAGGCTTTGTTGTATTCTTTGCACTAAGTACCAAGACTGATGCTGAAATAAATTTTTCTCAACTCCACAGAGTATTTTGAGGGTGGAAGTTTTGATGCTTTGGGAAACAGGGAAATATTATTTGGTGCTCTTTTTTTCTCCTCCTCTTTCTTAGTACTGTACAAATAAAATGTCAGAAACAAGTATCTGTTCCTCCCTTTTTAATTCTTCTGAGAGGATGAAGTCCATGGTTAGTTTTCAGAGCTGGCTGTATATTTGCAATCTTGTTTTACTCCATCACGAGGTGAAAGCAATGTCTGCGTACACACTATTCTCCTCAGACCCCATCTGTAGGAATTATACCGGATCTGTTGTTGTTGTTTTACTCCAGTTTATCATTGACCAATTTAAAAGAAAAAAAAAACCTATCCTTGTTCTTCTATAATTTGTACTATCTTTTTCAATTGCTTGTTAGTATATCTCCAATATTTGGGAAAGGCTTCCATAATCTAATTGTTGTCACTAGCATAAGATATGAGATTTTCTTGTCTGCTTTTCTCTGTGTCTGTTGAAGCATATGATGAGCAACACAGCGCTAGTGTAAAAGGGTACTTCGGAAAAAAAAAACTTGGGGGTTGTTTGGCACACTGGCTGGGATAACTAAAGGAGTTGTAGTATGAAATGTACTTGAAGAAATTTTGCAATACAGGGGATTTTTATTTGTACAAATGGTACTTCGAGCTTGGAATGAGTATGGAGAGATTAACGATACCTTTTTTATTTTTTGAATTGTTTTTTCGGATTGCTCGCTCAAGATCTTTAGTTTTTATTTGGACCCGATGAAGAAAATGAGATCATTTTTTTTTATCTCGTTGAGAATGATTCTGATCTAGTTCATGGTCTGTTAGAAATAGGAGGCGCTCTAGTGAGATTTTAAGGAATAAAAAAAGATTGCAGTTAGTTTGATAGTGATCGAGTGACGTTGGTTCTCACTATGGGTTCGGATATCTCATGATATTATTTTATTTCACCTTTTATATGAGATAGTAATCTCATCATTTTAAATCAAATGACGGGATAAAATGATCGCAGAATTAGCTAATACCTTAAACCAAATATAATAAAATAAAATTAATCTCAAATTTTATCACGAGATTATTATTCCTATTTCACGGGTCAAACAATTCCTAGGAGATATAAGATGTTAGTTCGCTTTCTCCAGTTACAACGTTGTGGAGAAAAACTTAATTTTCGGAAAATTCCCTTCTTAACACTAATATCAATACCATAAAACATTATATNTATATACACACACACACATAAAAAAATATATAATGATATTAATTTAAAATTTTGATAAAAATCCCATTTTATATCATCCATGAAAGTCAAATATATTTATATCATAGGTTATTCGAGTTCGAGTTAAGCTATTATCTTTGAAAAATGCAATTATCATTGCTACTAAATTAAATTTTAATTTAAGCGAAAGAAATATGATATCTTTTCGATGGGTGAAAAATTTGATTGAAGATGTTTTAATTTGTATCTATTTTAGGAATAGTACCCGTTATGGTTAAGATTATTCGAACGACTTAATTGAATAACCATTAATTGATAATCGATAAATAATCAATTATAATAATACAAATTAGTATATATAACTTAAACCCGAATATAGTCTATCTCCTTTATCAAGTGGAATGATTTGAAACCCCTGTACTTGTTTCTATTTGTTATCTCAATCTCTGTACTTGGCGAAATCTCAACCAGACACCTGAACTCGATCAAATCTACTCAAAGCAAGTGAGGAACATATACCAACAAAGGGGTTTAAAAAGGTAGATTTGATCGAGTTTAAATGTCAGGTTAAAACTTCATAAAGTACAAAGATCGGAATATTTGCAGATTAGTCACATCACACATGTACTATAATCTATGGGAGGGGAAAAGCAGATAGACATGCATCTCTGTTCGCAGCGTCACATTTTAAGAATGAATAAAATATTAATGTGAAAGAATGAGGTGTATGCCATTTACACTCAAAAATCTTAGAGGTGGTAAAAACAAACCTTTAATTCTCAGCCCTTCGTTTTATATTATTTTGTTGCTTCAATAATGGCAAAGTGCTTTCAGCTTTGAAGGACTTTTTGGTGCACGTGAAAAGGAGATGTATAGATGTATTAGTGCAGAAGTATCGTGAGAGGATGATTATGGATAATTTCGAGAGAAATAAATGTAGATTGAAGAAGTATTAAGATGAGACAGAACGTGTTATCGTTTTAATTTAATGAGGACATAATCTTAGATAGAGGGTTGTGGAGGATACGGAATGGGGTAGGAGGTAATTAGTAGGTAGCTAGTAGTGTGTAATTTTGTTTTCCTACTGTACTAGTAGTCGTAGTATTGCTCCTGTAATTTTTGTCCTTCGATTTTTGTTACTATATTTTGTTTCTTGTACTTCGATTATCGTATTATTTTGCTTTGTTAGTGTTTAGAATGCTTTGTTAATATGCTCTCACATTCGTTCATTCTTTTTTTCTTTTTCTGGATCGCTTTGCACTATTTTTCTTTGAGCTGAGAGTCTACCGGATAAAATCTCTCTACCTCAAGATCTGTGTACACTCTACCCTCTTCAAAATCCACTTTGCAAGACTACATTGAGTATGTTGTTGTTTGATTGAATGCAGAGTTAAAGAAAAAAAAAACTTTTATAATAACATTGTTATCTAAAACAAGCTTTAGACATATACATGAATATACTCCCTCCTTATCAATTTATGTGATGTTGTTTGATTTGACACGGAGTTTACAAAAGAAAGAAAGATTTTTGAAATATGTCATCTAAAACAAGTCATACATATTTGTGCGGCTATAGATCATCTCATTAAAGGTGAAATGAGTATTTTAGAATTTAATTATTACTAAACATAAATGTGTTATTTTTTTTAGGACGAACTAAAAAAGAAAGGGTATTACATGAATTGTTCTTCTCTTCCCTCCTTTTTTCTTTCTCTTTTTTTTTTGTTCTTTTATTTTTTCCCCTTTTTTTTGAGAGTTTTATTTTATATGTTATAAGTCGAGGATCTGCGTATATACCCTCTCCAAACCCCACTTTGTGAGTTTTCACTGGGTTGTTGTTGTTGTTGTTGTGTATTACATAAATTGATAATATAGAAAATAAATAATTTTTTAAAATATATTAAAATGTATGTTTTTTTTTTTTGGAGATAAATTAAAAAATAAAAAAATGTGGCATATAAATTGCACAAATTAAAAGGGAGCACATATAGGCAAAAAAAATTGTGGTGCTTTTACTTTTTTTCTATTTTTGTTGTTTTACAGTGGGATATATAGGCATCTAGTTTCAAGCAAATGTCAAAGTGCACAAATGAAAGGGATCTGACTAGGAACTCCAGCTTGATGAGTCAAAATTTATTTGTGTTTGCCCACAGCTATTATTATGAAACTTGTCACATTGGTTAATTTGTGTGTTTGTTGGATGATGTTTTTGTTATTTTAACATCGTGATTAATTTAAATTTGTTTCGTGTAAGATTCATTAAAAGATCAAATATTTTTAATTATTAGAATTTTTTTTTAAAATTTTTAAGAGCTTGAACTGTAAAGTACTTGAACCATTCATGTGGCCCTGCATATTCATTGGGCCTCGGTTAATTTAGATTTGTGTTGTGAAGTCCCGTTAAAAGAAAAACGTTCTTGTCAAGATTTTTTTATTTCAAATTTAAGACTAAAATCTCAAAATGTCTAATTAAGAGTAGAAGATGTTAGGACCGAAATAGCAACGCGTCATACGGAAACTAATAATTACAAAACTTTGTTGGGATAAATCAAATGACTAATAAATACTAAAAGAGGCATAATATTTATGATATGGACATCAAGTGACCTACATATTGAAAAAAGCTAATATAAAAATATAAAACTGAGAGAGAATAATCTCCCCCTAAACAAGACTCTTTAAGCGACTGCATTGCGGATGTTATTGTATTATGTATGAGAAGAAAAGATCTTCTATTTATAGAAGTATCTTCTCCTTGAAGAAAAATGATAGCTATTGTAGAGTCTTTTTCCACGACGAAACCTTATCTACCAAGATAAATTTTTTTGAAGTAAAACACAAGTATGATGTAGAATCCAAGTAAAATAGAAAATTTAGGACAAATTTCTATCAGAAGAATGATATTTATTCCCGACAACTTTTGATAATGCGCATTTTTCTCTTTTATCTCATCATGACAAGATAATACGATAAAATTATCTTATCTCATATGAACCCGTTGTCACTACTCTATCTCCACCACTGTACTTAAGTATTCAGTATTTATATTGACATCCAACTAGTTAATTCATATTCGCACCGCATAAGACTCATTAAAAAAGAAAAAAAAGCATTCAATTTATTTTTCACATTCAAAATTYAAATTCGAAACTTTTATATTAAGAATAAAAAAATTCCTATTCATCCCGCCACATATGTTTTCCTCTTTTATCTCAAACATGACAAGATAATACAATAAAATTAGACATTCTATGTAAAAGCACTTACCTAATTATCTCCGAATCGTGGTTCCTAACGAACTAATATAAGACAACTCATTACTCTCCCCTTTTTCTTTGTGATTGTGGTTTCCATTGTTATCTTTTACATAAATTATCACAAAAAATTCAGATTCAAAATTTAAAATTTATAAATTCAAATTCGAAATTCTATCATAGTTGATTAGATTTCTTAAGTTTGAAACTGATTGTTTGTACTCGTTTAATGAACTCTTTGACGAGTTAATTTCACGTATGGTCACGATCTTTATCCATTATAATTGTAAATTCACAGATCTACTTTTTGTCATATTAAAGTAACTGAATTTTACTCAATATATATAATAACAAAACCTACCAATATACACAGTGTATATTTTACTAGTGAGGTTTGGGGCAGTAACGTGTACGCAACCTTTTATTCTTATCTTGTGAAGGTAAAGAAATTGTTTCGATAGACCCTAGGATCAAGTAAAACATATAGAAAATAATAGAGAAAAACAATATTTGATAATTACATAAATTATATAAATA